>PVHY01011447.1:0-42085 GCA_004024945.1 Uropsilus gracilis
CCCAGCTATTTTTTTGTAACTAGGTCTCGCTACAGGCCCCAGGCAGGACTCGAACCGTGATCCCTAGCCCCGGCCGCTTCATAGGCTGAAGCTTACAGGCACGAGCCACTGTGCCCAGCCTTGAAGGTCTTAGTTTCAAGGACCTTCCTGACCACCCAATTAAACTAGCACTCCCTATCATTGCAACATCTTTCTTTTTGATTTGTCATTTTATCTCCACCTGATAAACAGGGGACATATAGGAATGGCACACACATATAACACTAAGTAAGTACTGGCATTGTTCTAAACACTTGACATATGTTTACATGCTGATCTTAAAATCTAAAGGGGTGTCAACTACCCCTATGAATTGGGTATTATTATTATTTCCATTTTATAGATGAGAAAACCAAGATACCAGGTATTAATAACTTGCCTACATTCCCATAGTTAGTAATTGACAGAGATGAGATTGAACTAAGGCAACTGGATCCAGAAACCACCATATTATACTCATGTCATTATAAATACAATTGCAAAATATGTGTTTATCATGAATATGCTCATTTATTGCCTGTCTCTCTCATCAGGTATAAGTTCCATGAGCACACACTGTTCACCAGGGCTTAGAACAATGTCTGCTACATGCTATATTTTCAATAAAAATGCGTTGAATGATTAAGTTCTTTGTACATTAAAAAATGGGTTCTTACGATTAGATGGCCACGATCACTTATCATCACTTTGTGTTCCCAAGACTTGTGTGGATAAAATTTACTGTGATGTGAGTCTTTACTTTTAAAGTGTATGTGAGGAATTGTACAACTCTGTTCTTTTCCATATGGCTCTGGCTGAGCCCGAGGAGCACAGTTAACCAAACAGAGCAGTTATGCGTAGTAGGTGCTCAATAATAACTCCTCCAGTGAGGGATTTGTGGGCTGCTTGAGGATGGAGACTTGTCTATTATTTTTTATCTCTGTGTCCCCATGGCTAAGGCTACTGCTGGACTGCATAGTCTTTGTTGCTATTGTGGAAGGGAATTTTTGAATCAATCTAGGCTATGTGCTGGGGCTGGGGGTAAATGCACTTGTTTTTGCAGAAGTAGTGACAATGAAATCCCATGTGCAAATTCCAGGCTGGAGGCTCTGTGGAAGAGATATCATTTTCAGAGGCTTTTACATCACCCCCAATCCTACACATCAAAAACATCATTTTTCATAGGACTTAGTGTCAGCTTGTTTTTGCCACTGAAAGGGATATGGAAATACCCATGATTTCCTTCATCATTTTTCTCCTCTTAAAGAACATCCATTAATGTAAAATATGTCTTTTCTTCTCAACTTTTGGAAGGCCAGGATTTCTGAAGTCTGCCCAGTGCCTGGTACAGAGAAACTGCTTCATAAACGATTACTGAGTGAATTAATTATTTAATTAATCGTTCTCTTTAGAAATAGCTAGGAACAATTCAGATCTATGACTGGTTAGCTTTCTAATTGAGATCCAGCTGTGGTTTAACGTTTTTTTCACTCTACTTTCAAGTATACTTTGGAGAGTCCTTCTAGCCACATTTCCCACCGGATTGTCATCGAAACGCAGTTTGGAAGTAAAGAAGACCATGTCTATTGAAGAGTGGTATCAATGCATTAAAAGGTACCCTGTTGGCCTTAAAGACTTAATGCAGCTTTTTAAAATGGCTAATTTATACACTGGGCTACTCCAGCTGGCCCTGGCGCACTGGATTGCATTATACAGAAAAGTAGATGGAATACACATATAATAGGCCATGGTTGCGCTCAGTTATGACCTTATTTTCACTGATAAAGACAAATTTCATCATTCACTAGTAGCAATGTCAGTCTTTTATCTTTCCCTGGACTCATGAGAACACAAGTCACATCCGAGCTCATTGTGCGTGTGTGACAAGAAACTCTGGGCAGCCAATCCTCACAAAGGTGATTCATTCATTTGCATTCAGAAATTCTGTTGGCTAAAAAGCAATAAAAGTGTTTGGGGCTTTCCCCTCCCCCCCAATTCTATAAAAAGTGGCTCACTGGTGAAATATATGCCTTCACTCATTGCACAGAACTGCTGTAAAAAATAGCATTTGGCAGTGGGAAGTGGAACTTTTGCTTGAGGAACTGATGTGTAAATATAATATTTGTGCATTTCTTAGGTGACCATGGATACTTGTCAATGCTTTTGTGTTTCAAAGTCTTGTATGGATAAATTAACTCTGTCTTGATTTTTTAAGGGTATGTGAGCATTGGTACAGTGCAGGGTTGTAAAATGACATGGGAGAGAAACAAGGCTTGTAGAGCAGTAGAATGGTGACCCTTAGGTGAAATATTTAATTTGATGCACAAGCCACTCATAAGAAAACAGTGCTCCCTGCCTGCTCCAGCCCATCTCAGTGTCCTGGTCCTTCATGCCTGCTCAAGGAAAATGAAGAAAGAGCATCATCAGGAGCTGGAGGATGGCATGTTCCTGTGTCACTGAAGGTGGGGTTTCCACTGCTGGGGCAACAATCCAGCAGGGAAGCCTAGATGTTGATTTTCAAAGCAGGAGCAGCATCTTCCTTTATGCTCTGCGCTGTGCTAAGTACAGTGTTGGCGCTGGATAAATGTTAATAACGCCACCATAATGATGATGACAATAATGTGGCAACCCACCTCCTGCATGCCAAGGGAGCTTAAGTGATTTAACCGTTTCTTGTGATTGATGTTAATGCACCGGAGATATAGGGTTCTTTGTCCAGTTGACCCTGACATCCTGGCGTTTTTCCTGTTCTATCATCTGCTTAGAAAGGTAGGCAAGAGTTTCCAGAGACCCAGACTCCCTGCATATTTATCTGTAGAACAGTCACTCTGAGAGAGAGCAAATGAATCCCTCACATGTTCTCTCTGGCAATCGGACCCCCTCTGTCCCCTGAGAACCTTTAAAAAACAATGACACCTTCCTTTTAATTACTTTCTTTTTTTGATCCCACTTCAGGACTGTACCTTTTAAATAAGCTACACCAGTTTTTTTTTTTTTTTTACTTCTCATCTTGCTTGTAATTAAGGACAGTGGGAGGTATCCTTTGGTCTTATTTTCTTATAATTTTAATTACACTGTTCTTGGCTTAAAACAACACCCACTGAAGAATTGAAATGATAATATTTTCTGGTTTGTTGAGCATTTCCTCTCCCAAGTCTTTTAGGAGAGGAAACAGTTGTGAGACAGCCCATCTCTGAGAAGCAAACCTAACTAATCTTGCCTTGTCCTGGATAAAGGACATGGAACCTTGGGAGACTTCATCTTCCATGAGAGAACCCTGTTTCCTCAGGAGGTATCGAGATTGCTGTCATCAGGGTGGGAAGCCCAATCTCACCTGTCAGCTCCAGGAAATGCCCTAAAGGAATGCAACAGTGACTGTCTTTAAAGGTGAGAACCAGTCACCACCCCTCCCCCCCAGGTCACATCAAAGAGAGTCAGAGAGTCAACAGATTTTTTCCCTTCTTCCTCAGCCGTCTATCCCGTCCTTCTTTGAGTACTGCCACCCTCTGCTTCCTAGAGTCCTCGTAATTCCAGGGGGGAAAATGACACCAGTGCTGGGGGCCAAGACTGATCTCTAAATTGCAAGCTGGTCATATAGCCTTGGGCAACTGCTTTTCCCTTGAGCTCTGGGGTCCTCTTTCATGAAAGGGGGTCATGATATCTATTCAGGAGGCAGTTGGGAAGGGTTCATATGGTAATGAGTGCTGAGTGAGGGAGGTCTTCTGGCCAGGTGGGTGCTTCAGGTATGTCGACATTTTCTTTTGTCAGACTTATGAGCAAGTACCTGGTAGTGTGGGAGGATTTTTGAAGGATTGAATAATGAAGAATAATAATTTCTGACCCTCCTCATGCACACACATGGACACTGTTGATTTTGTCTTCTCTTCCTGTCCCATCCTTTTCTCATCCCATTCCCTTCCACTGCCTCCTCCTCCTGGTTATTTCCAGTCTCCATTGAGCCTGCCCAGCTCTTTCATACTTACTGCCTCAACCGCCCGCACATCTTAACATTTCATTATAAATTGTCACGGGTTATATGTGAAGAGCTTCCCTCTCTAAGGTAAATTTCTTGGGAAGGAACTAAGCATGATTCTTTGCCTTATGTCTTTGTATCATCCAGCACAGTGCCAGGGATGCAGTGGATACTTAATAATTGATTATTAAGTGCAATGCTATGACTATTCCTACCTGAGGGTGCAGACTGTATTTTTTAATGTTTTGTTAGTCTCTCCATTGCAATTCACTCAGGGCTCAGCATCAAAATACTCCTTGCCAGATTAAAATTACCTTTTGCAGCTGAGCAAGGTGGCGCACAGTTTTAATCTCAGCCTAGGACGGGAGGCTGAGACTGGGAATCGCTTGAGTCTGTGGGTTCGAGACCCACCCGGAGCAATATAGCAAGACCTAGTCTCAAAAAATAGCTGGGCGTGGTGGTGCACACCTGTAACCCCAGCTACCTGGGAGGCTGAGGATGGGGACTGCTTGAGTCTGGGATACCCCAGGCAATGAGAGTCTGCGGTTCTCCAGGCAACATAGCAAGACCTAGCCTCAAAAAATTTAAAAAAATAAATAAATAAAATTATCTTTTGCAGTTGCAGGGTGGGCTAAGGGATGGTTAGTCATTGACATTAAAAATATAATAAGAGGCCTGGGTAGTAAAAGCTGAATCTACAAATGGTTCTGAAATGCCTGGGACTTGGAGAGAGATATCTTCCTTTATAGCAATCTGTGAACCATGTCCTGGCAGGACAGAGTTTGCATTGGAAGTTCGGAGACTTTGTTCCTGGTCTCCACTGGGATAATTTATCTGATATGGCCAGGTCTGCAACCATGTGGTTTTCTGGCTTTCAGTAAAAAAGCAAGTTTCCTTCTGACTCAAGAGCCCTTTGGAAACTTGCCATCTTTCAGTGACCTTAGTGATAGGCCCTGGTTTCTTCTGATCTTGGTCCATAATCTTTAAATAGATAAAACTTTGAAGGAAACTGATCTGCATTGGACTGAAAGTCACTTAGGTTGGCACAAGAATATAAAAATGGGCCTCTGGGGAAGGAAAGGCAGTTTTCTCCCCATTATCCACACGTTGGAGAGGCAGCAATGGAGTTGCCCAGATAGAGAAGCCTGAGACGGTGACTATGTTCCCAAAGTGTGACCAGTTGACTCTGTAACACTCTTTCTGGGCTCCTTTCTGTCTTCCCCAATCTGTCAGGAGGTTTATCATCCCCTGGCTGTGCATGCATAGCCCTACTGTGAGATTTAGCCTTATAGGCAATGGAAACTAGGAACAGCAAAACCCAACAGAGGCACAGCCCCCAAATCTGAGCCTGGGCTGACTTCCTTGTGCTCAGTGGTAACATACAGGGGTAACATACAGGGAGCCAGGGGCAGAGGCAGTTTTGTTTTGCTGTTTGTCTCTCACATAGTCCTGCTTTTCTTTCCCTCAGCCTGATTTCTCTCTGCTTTCCTGAGCCCGCTCCCAACAGTGGAGGACTCAAGTCCTTGGAGCCCAGCTTCCTGAGTTCTGGGCAACAGTGGAGTTGTCCTGGAGGGGCTCTCCACCGGAAGCTGCATGCTTCCACTCACACTCAACCTCAACTTGGTCTTCATGAGGCAGCCAGACAGGCAGCACTATTGTTATCATCAATCACCACACTGAAGAAACTGAGGCAGCTGAGGGAGAGGAGGACTGCATGAGCTGGTTCATGCAATGGGAGAAGGAGGAGACAGCCTTGGTAGGCTCCCTCTGTCCTGACTCCCTTGAGTGGGGTGAATGGTTTGGAGGTGCAGAGGTAAAGTAAATAGGTAAATAGGGCCTGCAGAAGCCCTAATTCAGACCTGACAACCCACTGCAGCCGTCTTCTTTTTGGGGCCCCTAAATCGAATACATTTTGATTCAATTTGGATGTTCTGGATTAGTGGAAGGGAACGAGGTTTAAAAGAGGTCAACTCCATTACTCAGCGTTATTAATGATGTTGTCGGCCGTTAAAATCTCAAAAAACTAGGAAACTAATAAATTTTACATATTGAAAAATCACAGATGGATCAAGCAAATGGATAAATTCTTAAAAGTATTTAATATCTGTTAAGAGGACAGAATGATAAATTCAATATTGAAAACCAATATCAGATTCACAATTACAGGCCATTTATCATAACCAACTGCATGGACAGCATCTTATTGCGGGGAGCTTAGCGTGATTCATAAGCAGAGACCCGGAACAAGTCCATATGAAATGAGAAATAAATCTGCTTTACATATTGAAAACTTATTTCCACTTCCTATCTTTATTGCCAACAATAATGTTAGCTTTCAAGAACAAATGTTACACATTAAACCGACGCATAATGAGCCCAATTGAGTCAAAAACTTCCTTAAAAAGAGCTTTAAATTATTCCAAATTAGGTTATTAGCTTTAACTCCAATTCCTCAGAGAGGGCCCACCAATCTTATAGGAAGTTTCAGCACTTAGCCAAACAGTTGGTTTCTTAGCTTGGGCCCCAAGTTTTGGCTTGTCCTTATCTCTCCTGCCCAAAGAATGAACATGGTCAGATTAACGAATGAATATGATCATATTTAACACAAGTGTTACTTGAACAAATCGCTTCTTATATTTCAATTTTAAGGCAAATTCTTCTTCTGTCTTTGAATATTTGGGTAGCCATGGTAAATAGAATGACTTGAATTCAGACTCTTGCATATCAGGCCCAGACAGCAGCTTGGTCCGTCTCTGTTTTGCTGTGTAGACATCCTGGGATGGGGGCATGGAGGTGACTCGGCCCTGACAGTCGGGTTCTGCTGACTGTCCAGGCGGACCCAGCTGTCAGGATCCTGATCGATACTCAGGATGAATTGTTTTTTAAGTTCAGTTTTTCTTGATTTCAAGAATAAGGTGCTTAAATATAGAAAATTTTCAGTGTGCAAGAGGGAAAATAATCCTAACTCCCTCACAGAGGCCACTGCTAATTACGTTTTGACAGCTTCCTTCCTTTTTTTTTTTTCTTTGAGACTAGGTCTCGCTATATTTAGCCTGCTATGTTGCCCAGGGTACCACAGACTCAAGCGATCCCCAGCCTCAGCTTCCCAGGTAGCTGGGGTTACAGGTGCACGCCACCATGCCCAGCTATTTTTTTTGGAACTAGGTCTTGCTACGGGCCCCAGGTGGAACTCAAACCGCGATCCCTAGCCCCGGCCGCTTCATAGGCTGAAGCTTACAGGCATGAGCCACCGTGCCTGGCTAGAGATGAAATTTAAAGCAGTCTTCATATTAACTCTTGACCCTACTTGACTAACCTGGTAAAATGTCTGAGTCACATCTAATTGACAAGTAGTATTATTATCATTATTTTTGTCTTTTTGGCTCAGTACTGAATCTCCAGTACCTAGAACAGTGCTTGGCACATCATAGGCACTCAATCAATATTTGCTAAATGACCAAATGAATCAGCAATCACATTTCGTATGACCAATCTGCATCCACTTGGGGTTGTTTAGTTCAACTTGACAAATCTTTATAGAGTGCTTTCTATGTTCCAAACATCTTGCCAAGGACCTGAGGGTATGAAGATGAATAGCATATGGTTCCTGTCTTCACAGTCTTAAAGTCTAGTGTGGGAAGCAGACACATAACAGAAAAATGGAGCATGCTGTGCTCAGTGATAAGAGAGACCTAGGCTCAGAGTGTCAGAAAACCCAGAGGAAGTGTTCAACCCAGGGACTACAAGCAAGACTTTCGAGAAGGGAAAAGGAGGACTTTCTAGAGCGGACAATGCCTAAGTTGATTAGGTTAGAGTTAGGTTGAATAAAGATAGAAGGGCATTCCAAAGGAGAAGGTATCACTAGCAAAGACTCATTCATGAATTCATCCAAGAAACATTCACTAATGGCCCTGTTTGTTTTGGGTGTTGCCTTAGGTCCTGGATATATGGTGGCTAGCAAAATATCATGCCTCTTCCTACATGAAGTGTGTGTTCTAATGGACACATGGCCCACAAGACTTTTGGCACCATGGTGGGACCAAGGGCAGAGGTGGGAGTGCATCATAACAACAGTGAAACAAGTGCTAATAGAGGTAGGTAAACAGGTAGCAGGAGGGGCCCAGAAAGACCTTGCCAAAAAGCAGAGATTTGAAGAATGAGATTGGTGTTTGCCAAGCTTGAAAGAGGAAGGGAAGGGCATTCAGGTTTTGAGAACAGCACAGGCAAATGAGGAGTCCAGAACCCTATGTGCAGGATATGCAGGTAAACTAGTGTGACTTTCAGTAAAGATGTAAAGGTTGGTAGATTATTGGATACAAGGGAGGGGGAAAGTATTTTGGTGGTATAGTGTTTCTGATTATCTGTTATAAATAAAATAAAAATGGTGCCTAATAAGTATTACTTTGCTGCTTTGAATCAGAAGGGTTATTCTCCAGCTATGGTTTTATTATCACAATTATTTGTTTGGCTGCACTTATTCATGTTTGCTTTGGACTCCAAATCACAGCAAATCAGAGTATGACAAAGATGCACTGGTGAGGTGAGTTATATAATGAAATAAAACTTGTTCTCTTTTGTGAGTAAGCAGTTTATGTCCCACAGGTCTGCAGTCCACTGTGGCATACAGATTACTTCCAGTGATTTAACTCTGGCCCCTCCCTAAAAAGCCATATTTTATAATTACTATCCAAGGAGTAGCATTCATCTAACTGTAACTTAGGTAAAATCTGAATATGTGGAGGTGCTAAGTTTCCAGAATTACAAATCTTCCAAGGACTTTCATGAGTCTCCATGATGTCTCTGAAAGTTGTTTTATGTCCATTTCTCCTGTTTTTGGAAGAGAGATTCAGAAATTCAAGCTGCTTGTCTACAAAACAAAATTCTTCTGGACAGATTAGTCTTGGACAAAGGATCATAGATCATTTTGGATCTGTAGGAAACTAAAAGCCTGGCTAGAAGCATCATAATAGTGCCTTTCCTGGTAAACAAAGAGGAAAGAAAATAAGAGATCAACCCTAGTTTGCCTGGATGCAAGGAAATGCTGGATCTTAATTCCACATTTTCTGGGACTGTATAATAATCTATGCTATAATAGTGGAGTGTTTCATAACAAAGACTAGTGTAATAATATCATGATGATAACCTATAATTTTTTTTTTTTTGAGACTAGGTCTTGCTATTTTTGCCTGTGGAACTTCAGGCTCACGTTGCCAGGGGTACCACAGACTCAAGCAATCCCCAGCTTCAGCTTCCCAGGTAGCTGGGATTACAGGCGCGTGTCACCACGCCCAGCTATTTTTCTGGGACTGGGTCTCACTACATGCCCCTGGTGGGACTCAAACCACGATCCCTGGCCCTTGCCGTGGCTTCCTAGCCTGCCACATCCAGGCATGAGCCATCATTCCCGGCCTGATAACCTATAATTTAAATAAACCAAAAAAATGTAGAATGAAGAACTCCCTAGCACAAGCTTTGAGAATGAGTCACAAACTCAATACTCATTTTAAAGAAATTGGCACTTCTGACGTTTATGCATAAATAGATCTCAACCAATCATTAAATATTCAATCCATATTCAAAGTTATTAAATATTGAACATGATTTAATACATACAACCAAGTTAATCAAGACTTTACTGGGTGGTAGTGGGTTCATAAAAAGCTTGTGAAAAGAGTCTTTCCACTGTTTTTTGATTATGATGCTCCACCTCCCTCCCTATTCTTAAATGAGTGCAGAAATTGTATTATATATGTGTGTAGGTGTTTTGAGTTGTGTTGATGAGCATGTAGGTGTGTTGGGCTATTGACTTTTATTGGGCAGAATTGTCATGTGTGGGTATACTTGAGATTGTGTTGGAGTATACTGTGACAAGGTGTTACACGAGCAGATGTAATATTGAGGAGTTACCATATACTCTGGTGTTCTTCTCTATGTCTCATCAATGGTGAGGATACAGGGATTTCACAGTCCTCTATCATCATTAAGAATCCAAAGGTTGCCTTTTCTTAAGGTTGTGCAGTTACAGAGTTGGCACTTGAGAGTGAGTGTCTCCTCTAGTTTTGGCCTTATGTTTTGTTTCCTTGCCTTGCAAGCAGTGCAAGACAGTATCACACCAAGAAAAGAGCTTTGAATAGGCTTGAGTTCACATTCAAATTCTGTCATTTACTTGCTGTGTGACCTTGGGTAAGGCCACAAGACCAGTAAATGGATAAGTTTCCCTCTCGTGAAAGGGGGATAATAATGCCTGCTGTATAGAATTGTTGGGAGGTTTCAGCAAGACCACATTATGCCATATTTATAAATTGGAGCTATTTCACTTAATTCTTTCAACAAGGTGAAGACCAATGTTAGGCTTTGTAATGGACCAAAGATAAATAAGACTCCAAATATCTTGGTGTCAGGTGGCAAGATAGATGTTTTCCCAAGCATATTTATATGTCAGATTTCACTTGAGGAGATTAAAAGATTCTACAAGTTTGGAAATGTTTTTATCACTCAACAGATTCCAGTCATCCCTGGTCTATGTTCTGTGGATGTTCCTCCCTGGGGCTTTAAGTCAGAGTTCTGAAGAAAGAGGGGGGAAGGGAGCAGGGGCTTCTTAGCAGGGAGAGGAGGAGGAGGGGAGAAAAACAAAAGGGAATTTTTTGTACACCTGAGCAAAAGAAGGAAAGGTGTGGATCTTTGTAGTTGGGCCCTGGGCATTCTGTTCATCCCCTTGAGAATTTTTTTCTAAAAAACGAGGAGGTTGACTAACCATTGTCACCAGAATTTTAGCTTCCTTTCCTCCCAATCCCATCCAGATTGAAGTGTATAGAGGGTGGAAGTGGAGCTGGATTTCAGATGTTATTATACTGGAGAAGAGCCATGTGGAGACCTGGGGTCTGAAAGGACAATTGGAGGAGGGGCTGGGAGTTCTCTCAGCTTGGACTCTTCTTGCATTGAGTGTGACCAGGAAGCCAGCTAAATTCTCTCTGAGCCGAGGCTTCTCCTTCTGTAAGATGGGGGGGTAATAGCAATACTTATTTCATTGTTACCCCCACTTTGCCGATGAAAATATGGAAGCCTAGAGAGATTAAATAGTAATTATGTAATCCCATAGCTAACAATGACTGGATTTGAAGCAACTGTTTCCAGAGCCCCAAATGTCCATCACCTCACTCAACTCCTGTTTTATTGTCTTCTTTTTGAGAGCAGAGTTTACAGCTCAAGACAGTGGACTTTGTCACAGATCACACATCTTAGATGTTACCATAATTTCTAAAGTTGTTGCTGCTGAGTTGGACACACAGCAGCAGTGTGTGAAGTTATGCCTCCCATAAATAGGCTCTCACAGATGTAAATGAATGATGGACCACATGCTCCATCATAACCCTGTGCTGACCCCGCTGAGATGTTTGCTAAAAGTGTTTCTGGCTCTGTTGGGACATGTGTCCTTGGAGACCTGCCATCAGGGTGGAGAAGGCACAGCTTTATAGATCTGTGTTGCTTTTTAGAGTATGGCAGAACACCAGGCAATCCCCAGCCCAGTGTGGAGGGGCCAGCAGCCCTTAGATACAATTCACACCTGGCAATGTGACAGTGTGTGAGAGGGAGGGGGACAGGTTTCTTCCCATGCATTTACATATTGAGATGTGATGGAGTAACTCTCCAGGAAGACCTATGTACCTTCTGACCCCATCAGAACTGATATCTGGGAATTGTAAACACATGGGTACCCATGCTGGGGTGAGGGAGGGGGACATGGAAGGAATGGTGGGAGGGAGTTGGAATTTCATAATCCAGAAAGGAATGTGAAGATGAAGAAGAAATGCCAAAATCTACCATGTATCATATTCATTGTTAACTATTTTCAAAAGCTACTTAGAGCCAGGAATGGTGCTTCTACCTATCCATGGGTTCAGTCCTCACAGCACTGTAATCATTCCCATTTTACTGACAGGGAACTGAGGTTAGTGAGAATAACCTTAAATTTGCAAGGAGAATTTATTCACTTTGTAAGAAGTGAATGAGGAACGCAAAGTTAGAAATTTGCCAGGCACCGGTGGTGGTGTGTGCCTGTAAGCAGCAGCCTAGGAAGCCATGGCAGGGACCAGAGATCGCAGTTCAAACCTCCGCTTGGGGCAATGTAGGGAAACCTAGTTCCAAAAAAATAGCTGGGCGTGGTGGTGCACGCCTGTAACCCAGCTACCTGGGAAGCTGAAGCTGGGGATTGCTTGAGTCCGTGGTACCCCGGGCAACTTGAACCTGTGGTTCCAAGAGCAAAAAAAAAAAAAAAAAAAAAAAAAAAAAAAAAAAAAAAAAAAAAAAAAAAAAAAAAAAAAAAAAAAAAAGTTAGAAATTTGAGTCCATTCTCCTAAGTTTTGGCTATCACACAAACAGCAACATATTAAAGATGGAAAAACCTTAGAGAAGATCTGTTTTTCTTCATAGTTGGAGAAACTGAGGCCCAGAGAGGGAAAGACTCTGGTCACACAACTAGTAAAAGACACTTGGGATTTGACTGTTGGACTTGACTGTTGGACAAGGACTAGGACAAAGAGGGACTATTCCTGGATTTAAGGAGGTTCTCTCTCAGGTGCTGACTTTAGGAACAATCCTGAGAATGAGAGAACCTCCTTAAATTTTGTGCACTCTGGTAGTCTCATCTCAACTAGTCCTACCCACTCTGGTCCCACCCTCTTCCCCACCAGAGTCCATCTTCACTTAATGGCTCACCCACTGTTTCTTCTGGTTTTGTGGTCAGAATAAGAAAGGCCCAGCCATGGTTCCTTAGCAGATTTTATGTCTCCAGGCAGGGAACTTGATCGATGTTTTTGGGTGGAATTTTGCCACTATCCCAGGGTAAATTTCTACCCAGGGTTTGGATGGAACATCGACTTCTGGTGGGTATCATGGAAGGGACAGTCTTTTTTTTTTTTGACTTCAAAGTAGTTCTTTTTATTCTAAAACCCAGCTGTTTCCCCTTATTCTTACACTTGAAAAAAAAAAGTACTTATAAGATTGTAGGTTTTTATGCTGAATGTTTTTTTAAAATGTATTTATTTATCTATATTTCACATCATTTCAGTCCCTGGGGGTCACCCACCACCTCCCCTTCCTACCCGCTCCAGCTGGTCCCCATTCTCCCCTTGTGCAGTTTCATTTGGTTGACCATATATTAGTGAAACCATTTGGTTTCTGTCCCTTTCTACCTGGCTCGTTTCTGATAGAATGATTTCTTCTAGGTACATCCAGGTTTCCATAAATTCATCAAATTTGTCATTTTTAATTGATGAGTAATATTCCATTGTGTATATGTACCACATTTTTTTTCATCCAGTCATCTGTTTGGGGGCACTTAGGTTGCTTCCATGTCCTTGCAATTATAAATTGTGCTGCAGTAAACATCCGAGCACAGGTGTCCGGAAGGGACAGTCTTAAAGTGGGATGAACTCTGGCCCCAGCAATTAAGGATGAGACTAGGAGAATCATAATTCTGTCTTGACAAGACAGGGCACAGAACCGGGTCTGTGGAAACAGTAATCTCTCCCCTGGATTTTACTGAGTGAAGTGGGAAATGACAGGGAAAGCTTTAAGGGTGGGATTTGCTCATCAGAAGCAGAATAAACTCGATTGTCCATGGCTGATTTGGAGGGTTTAGGTGCCCAGACAGCATTTCTCAAAGCGTCAGACAACGGGTCCACTTTGTTGGGGGTGGGGGGATTCCTCCTTGAGGTGTATACAGCACCTTTCCTTAGTCCGGGCCTCCCTGTTCTTGTAGTTCAAGGAGAAAAGAGACACACCACACAAGCACAGCAGCCGTCCTATTAAGCTGAAGCACTTTAGTAAGTTCGCAATGCTTGGAAGGGGTGGGGGGGGGGGATGAGGAGGGGAGTGTAAAGAGGTTTCCTGAAACCACAGCCCAGAGACAGGTCTTCTTTCCCCGGGTTAGGCCAGTTGAAGTGTTGTGGTGTGTTGGGATAGACCACCGAGCTATTTTGGAGGGAAAAGACGGCTTCCTATTGGCCCTGGGAACTTGGGGCTCTCAGAGCAGCCAGAGGAGTGGACTGACCCCTGGCACGCTCCGAATTTCTCTTCTCCAGAACCTGTGGTGGCCTAGGCCCTGCCCTTGAGTGATTATACGTTAGCTTTGCAAGTTCTTAACTCCCTTCTCGCTGGGAATCACTTCCCTCATCTCAGCCTACCTCATGTCTGGGGGACAATCCGAGCTGATTTTTTTTTTTTTCTTTCTAGTCCTTTCTCAAGCCCTACTCGGGAGTGCCAGTCTGTCCTCTTGGTTCTCTGCCCGTTACCAGCACTACCCCGGGACTCTCCCGGTGCTCGTACACGGCAGGGAGGGCAGGGGGATCCCCTACCCGCAGCGGCCAGGAGCTGGCAAGCGGGCCACTGGGCCCTCCAGGACGGGGAGTGGGATGAGAAAGGAGGGTGGAGACAGAAAAGGTTAGAAAGAGGAGAAAATAGCAGAGAGAGGAGAGGGGATTAGAGAGAGAGAAAACAGATGGGAGAGAGGTGAGAAGAAGAATGAACAGGGACCCCGAGAGGGAGGGAGGTGAGAAGAGATTCTGGAAAAGGTTGAACCAGGGCGAAAAGCATCCAGAGGAAAGATGGAGAGACCTTAAGATTCGAAAAAAAACGAGCGAGCAGGGGAGCAAGGTCTGAAAGGACCAGCGCGGGGGAAAGAGAAAAAAAGTGGGGGGGGGGCGCGGAGGGAGCGAGCAGGGAGGAGGGAGGTTGGGAGAAAAGGGAAGAGGGAGGGACCGAGGGACGGAGGGGGTGGGGGCTGGCTCGGCGGCAGAGCTGCCGCGGCTCCAGCCGCTCGCGGGCTCGCTCACTCGCTCGCGGTGCCCGCAGCCCGCCGTGCGCCTCTGGGCTGCTCCAGCTCCGGCTCGGGCTCCGGCTCGGGCTCCGGCTCCGGGCCGGGCGCTCCGGCGCGGCGCGGGCTCGCGAGGACGGACCGCGAGACTGCCTGGCTGAGCCCAGGGCCGGCCGCAGAGGCAGGTAGGTGAGGGAGAGGGAACTGCGAGGACGCGGAGCTCCGGAGCGCGCGGGGAGCCGGTGGCCAAGGGCTGGCGGTTCTGGGTCTGCGGAGAAGGTTTTGCAGCCTCGCGACTAACTTTCCACCGGCTACGTGGATGCCTGCGGATCCCCTCGGTGTATCCGGGACCCGGCTGCGGAAGCCGAGTTTGGCGCGGGGAGGTGAGGGACGGGCTCTGGGCGAACGCCTGGGGGTCCCGGCAGGACGCGGGGCGCCCGGGCGTTGGCAGGCTCGGGGCCTCCGGCCGCAGTCGGGACGCAGCGCCAGCGTCTGGGGAAGACCCTAGCGCAGCGGTGCGGCGCTGCGCGGTAGTCCCGGGGAGGGCGCCCGCCCCCGGAGTCTGGGGATTCCTACCCGGGAGCCGCCCCCGGCGCACCCGCTGCGCGCGAGGCTCCGCGGACGCCCTCCCCGCTGGGCTCTGCGCTCGGAACCTGCAGGGCGCGGTCGGGTCACCCGCGGTGCTGTGCGGAGAGCCGAGCCTCGGCCAACCCCGGCCAGTGCCACGCGCGCTTCCGATTTTCCGAGGCGCGAAGGAGAACGTATACGCCCCCTCCGTTTCCTTCGATTCCGGTCTCCCGACTCTCCCAGGCAGTCCATGGTGCCGGACAGACCTGTGGGCTGACTCCGGACGTCCCTCCTGCCTTCGGCGGCGACCCGGTTCGCGAAGTTGAGAGACGAGTCACTCCCCGCGCGCGCCTGCAGCGCGGTGCCCAAGTTCCCAACTTTCACCCAGCCGCCGGCGGTGGTGTTGGGGGTGGGCAAGTGGGTGGTCATTATGGCTCTTGGAGCCACCGAGCGCAACCTCCTCCCCCCTGGACCTGCTTTATTTCCCTAGTTTGTTAGGGGGAAAAACACTCAACACTTGCACAATCGCTCCTCGTGGATGTCGAGGTGAGTGGGATCACTAGTCGAAAACCTAGGAGCTCAAAGCCTCGGCGTGGTCATCCCCGGAACCCCCGAGTCCTGCTTCCCCCCAGACCTAGATTCCTAGGCTCCATCCCACGGTAACCGCTTATGGCGATCGGTTCCCCCGAGTCGTCGCGGCCAGAAGGGTCCCACTTCCTCCCGCATGTTCGCTAGAAAAATATCTCTAAGAGGCTGGGCTACTTCAGGAGTTTTCACTCTCTGTCACACACACCCCCCTCCCCCCCCCCGGAACGAATAGAGCAGCGGGCCTCCGGTGGATTGGAGGGGTTGAGCTCCTGGTCACCTCAGCTCACTCTGGCAAGGGGATTTTTGCGGGGGCATCAGCGCCCCTCCGGTGCTCCGCCTAGGAAGCTGGACCTAATGTCCGGCCAGGTGGCGGCGAACGGAGGCTGCTCCGGACGCTCTAGCCTGGCGAGGCTTTGGACCGCTAGCTGCCTGAGTCCTAGAGGGCTGATTCGCCTGCCAGTGCGGTTCCTTGGAGCGGTCGGTCCGGGCCTCAGACCTCTCTGCCGAGGTTCACACGACTAGGTTTAGTGGCGTCTTTGCGGAGAGGGGTCCATAGGCTTCTGCAGGTTGGGTGGGGGTAAACTCCTCCCCCCCCCCGCTGGGCCTTTAGCCGACCACGCCAAAATACCCCCTTTTCAATCCAAGGTACCCCCTTTTCAGTCATTTGGCGGGTTTTCTCTGCAGTGATCCACATCACCAGCTCTTTCCGTTGCTCACATAAGAAGTTACTAGAAATTCAAGGTCCAGGATTATAGTCTCTATCTCTTCCTTCCACCTTACAGATCAGCAAACTAAGGTCCTGATAAGTTGAAAGGACTCATTTAGAGCTGGTTCAGATCAGAAAGGAATGGAATGTGGGTCTCCTGACTCCGGCCTAGCTCAGGGTTTTTCTTCTAAGACCCCACCCCGGGTTAGTACTTTTTTAGCACAGGGCAAATGTTCCTAATCAGGTTACTGCACACCCTTGCAGGTTGGATGGCTGTGAGGCTAGAGGTGGTCTCTGAGGAATGGTCTTTTGTCAGGTTCTAGGCTGTGATCATCTCACTTAGGTGACAGGTTATTTTGTGCCTCTCCTTCGCCTGTCCCAAAGTCTAGGAAAATAGTCTTCCTGCTCCACCCAGCCCTGAAGTGTGCAGTCCTCAGGGAAAGAACAGCCATTGTTTGCAGCCAAGAGAGTATTACAGGTGTCTTTAGTTGTAGTTACTTCGTAAGGCAGGATTGGAGATAGTCCTAAAGGAGAAAAGATTATTTGGAATGGAACCTTTCCATCTGGGGTAGGAGAGCTGTTGGTAACAGGGTGTGAGTACTAAGAGGGAGGGAGGAAAGTTCAATTTGTTAAGTGGCTGGTCAAAGAGCTGCAGAGTCAGGGCCAGTGAGAATTTGGCCTTTGAATAAGATGCACTAGAATAATTAGAAGAGCCTGCTGCTAAAGAAGCAAACTCAGAACCTGGCCCCATATGTCTTTTAGTTCTAGATCTTGGGTAGGAAATTGACTAGCCTATCAGACACCCATGAGTCAAGGGTTGTAGCTCCAGCTGGGAAATACAGCAGCTTTCACTTCCCCCGTTTCTGCTTTCTTTCTTTCTTCTTTTTTTAGAGACTAGGTCTCACTATGTTGTCCAGGGTAGTCCCGAACCCACGGACTCTAGTGATCTCTAGCCTCAGCCTCCCAAGTAGCTGGAATTACATGTGCATGCCACCACACTCAGCCCCTTCCTGCTTTCTTATTGTTACCTGCAGTTCAACCCTTTCTTTCCCCCTCCCCAGCCGTAACTTCAGTGTTTAGAGACATGAGTGGTTTTAACTCACTATGATCAGGATATTTTTTGTTCTAGGAATGTTTAGTTAATGAATCATTCTTTTTTTTTTTCTTTTTCTTTTCTTTTTTTTTTTTTTTGAGACTAGGGCTCACTATTTTTGCCTGTGGAACCACACGCTCACGTTGCCCGGGGTACCATGGACTCAGGCAATCCTCAGTCTCAGCTTCCTAGGTAGCTGGAATTACAGGCATGTACCACCACGCCCAGCTAGATTCTGGGATAAGGTCTCACTATGTTGCCCCAAGCAGGACTCGAACTGCGATCCCTAGCTCCAGTCACTTCATAGGCTGAAGCTTACAGGCACATGCCACTGTGCCTGGCTAATGAATCATTCTTGAGCTCCTGCTTTAAACTGGCAATGGTCTAGGCCTTGAGGATATAGCAGTGAACCAGAAAGGCAGAGGCTGTACACCACGGTACTGATATGCTAGGCTTTGTCCTTCTCAAACTCAAAGTCTTGTTGCAGAGTGGAGGCAAATAACAATGAAGATGTCGGAAGAGGTCCGGCTAACAAAGAGAGTCCTGAGTCTCCCTTCTAGTGGTCCAAAACTGCCACATGAACATGCTTGTGCCTATTGGCTATGAGATTTGAAGATTCTGTAGGCATCCATGATCCCAGTTCTTGTTGCCAGAGGTAACTCAGAGGTAGTGCATTGAAGACCTTAGATATGACATTGGAGAACTATTCTGCAGAGCTTCTGCCATTCAGGGCATGAAAAGAGGGACCTGGTGTGTGTTGGCAACTGTGATCTCCCTAGGTATCCATAGAGACTGGTACCAGGTAACCATGTGCCTCTCAATTCCTCACCCCCACCTACTCAGTGAACTCTGTATCCCCATTGTACAGATGGGCTAAAACCCTGCCTTTGCAGATAGGGGCTGCTCTGCAGGAAGAGGAGCCCTGTCCCTGTAGAATCCAGGTATCCCTGCTTTCTGAGTCAATTTAAAATAATGCTCTTTCTTCTTGAGTTTGTAGACCAGGGCTTCTCAGACTTCATTGTGGAAGGTAAGCTTAAACACTTATTGCTAGACTCCACTCCCAAAGTTTCTGATTCAGTGGGTCTGGTAATTTCCATGTCTAACCGTTTCCCAGTGATGCTGATGCTCTTGATCCCAGAATCACACTAAGAGAACCACTGTGTTAAAACAAAGGAAGGTGAATGATTATCCTGAGACTATGCCATAGGGGAGCCTGTGATTTAGTTCTAGGAACTCCCAGAATTTGCCTATATACAATCCCTTCCCCCTCCCCTCCAGGAAACCATAGAATTAAAAGAATATTTTATCTTCATCAGCATACACACAGAGAGAATATATTGCAATGTAATTAGGGAATAAATAGGTGTCCTGTGTGGGATGTAGACTCCATGCCCTGTGGCTCTGTGGGGGTTTATTATAGCAGTGTTATAATTGAAAAGGTGTCATCCACTCCTAGAGCCCCTCATGAAACTTTCATGGACTGGCTGGTCATTGCCAAAAAGGCATGTCTTCTTCATTTGAAAGAAAGTCAGACATTGCTTCTGCTGCAAATGGAACTGTGTTCCACTTGACAGTAACTTTACAGTGTGTTTTTAGGGAAGAGGAAAAAAAAAATACACATCCACTGTGAGCAGAGAGGGGTTGGAGAAAGTTCACATCACAGGTTTACAGATGTGTTTGTTGAACATCGCAAAAATGTTTTGAAACTGTTTTATCTATATTCCTGATATGAAGCTGTATCTCAGCTGTGGGAAGAAAGGAGAGTTTGTTTCAACTTATTTGATTGGATAAATGCAAAAGCACATTCTATCCCCAATGTATTAATTAGACCCAAAAGAAAAAACCATAAAAGAGTTGTTCTCCTAAATGTTGGTATTTTTCATCTGGATTCTATGTATTGATTATTTTACAGTTGAGAAGGAGCAAAAATCCATGTTTTTATAGCAAATAAAGCTGGCTGCAGTAATTATGCAGGCTCAACATGTCTGTTCTGGAGCAGAAAGTTGGAATTCAGCCTGACTCTCAAACATTTGGGTGAGATCTAATTGAGAAAGACATTTCAAAGAACAAATATTTAGGAATGCAGAGTTTTGCTGGTCTCTCTGGGCCAAGCACAAGTACCTTGCTTTTAGCTTGCTTCTTAGAGCTGGAGCAAGTGACGAGGAAGGTCAGTCCAAATGTGTGACGAGGAGGCTACAGTCAAAATGTGAGATAATCAGTGAGGCTTAGTAAAGGCAAGAACAGTGCCATCAGGGATCATATGTTCTGAAACTAGTGAGTAAGGGGGATAATCTATCAGTCAGATAAAGGCTGAACATTTACTGAGTGTCTAGCATTTCGACAGGCATAATGAGGCCACAATTTTTAACTTTTATGTGTCTTCCTTGATGCTTGGCTCAGGTATTGATAGAGATAAGAACCCTCATTGGAGGAGATAACAGAGTTGCAAGAAGCAGAAAACTTGACCTCCACAGACCGAAACACTAAGAAGCTAATGTGTCTCCCGTTATAAGAGAGGTGGGCTATATTTGCCCCAAGGTTGGTTCCTTCCATGACTCAGAGTCATCATCAAGGATCCAGATTCTTTTCATCTTCCCTTGTTCTCAAGGTCATGAGATGATCCCAACAGTTCCAGGCTTTACACCTTTACAGTAGTATACAGAGGCAGGAAAGGTGTGTGGGGGTGGAGGCAGGTGGAGGACACTTTCACAGAAGGCCCTTAACAGACTGTCCTTCATGTTTCATCAGCTGGAATTGTAAATCACATGCCCATGAGTTAACCAACCATGAGCAAAGGAAAGAGACCATCCTAATTGGCGTAGAATAGTCTTGATTTGTGTGCTGAGCATCAGAGAGGGCTGAAACAGGGGTGCTTTGGGAAGGTATAAAGGAGCAATAAACTGTTGTGCTAGAGTTTAAGAACTTGGGTTTAAATTCTCCCTCTCCTCCTTTTTAGCCTGTGAGTCTGGGCAAAATATTTAATTTCTTGTGCCTCATTTTGCTCATCTCTACAATAGAGACTTACTGGAAGGTAAATCTGAATTAACCCAATAATTACATTTGATTGGTAGATGAGAAATCAAAGATGTTTGACAATTTGCGCTCTGATATCAAATAATTATTATACAGTGTAATTATTATACAGTGTACACTACCAGTTAACCAGAGAGTAAATAATTGTGACTTGTAGACTATAAGAGGTGCCTGATATCACTGGGAGCCACAGTGGTTATGGAAGGCTTCCCGGAGAAGGTGGCTCACGTTACATGCTGGAATGCTAATATTCAGGTATGGATGGGTTATGAACATCTTTTTTTCCAATGTGAGCATCTTCTGCCCAACTCACTTTCTTTTCCTTTTCTTCTCTCAATGTGAAAGTGAGATTGTTAGACCAAGGAAAGATCTTATCTCTGCAATCATAGTATCTTTAATAGTCCAAAGATGGTCAGTATTAGCCAGTGTGTTCGTGGGAGGCAGGTCACAGTGATTTTCCTTGGCAGTCCTGGACTTCAGTTTCCATTCCTAAAACACTATTTTTTTATTCACTTGTTTCTTTACATTTTCCCCCATAGTACTAGTTGGATGACGTCCAAACTCTTCACATAGACATTCGAAAGTCTCCACCGCCTGCCTGCCTGCATCCTGTCTCCCAAGATGCACCTGCTCCGACTCATGGCCATAGCTGACCCTGCTTCAAGTTCTACCTTTCTCTGTGTTTAACCCAAACCAGCCTTTCTTCAAGGCCAGTGTGAGAACTGCATGTCCATTAGACTTTTCCTCACCACTGGAGCCCAGAGTGATCTCTCAAGCATTGATCTTTTCTGCCCCTGAACTTCTGTAACAATTATTGCCTACACCACAAATTCACTACTTAATAATATGCTGCTCAGTGTCATTGTTTAGCATTTTGTTGCAATATTTCTTCTCTTCTCCAATGGAAATAAAATTGCTGAGGTGGGAAATGGGTGGGTCCTTGTATGTATCTAGCCCTGTAACCTACAAGGGGCTGGCACTTCAGTGAGTGGAAATAAGATTATTTATCTGAAAAGTCAGTTCATTTTTACCTTTTCTTCTTTAACTTCAATTTGAAGGAGGGAGGGCATTTGATGAACGCCTATTCTGTTGGCACTACTTTGGGTGATTTTTTAGGAACTAATTTATCTCAGCTTTGTAGCACCCCAGTGAAGTCAGGAACATTGTCATCATTTTACAGATAGGGAAGTGGAGGCTGAGAGAGGGTAAGTGGCTCACCAGGGCGTTCTCAATTAGCCGGAGGCAGGATGAGGAGCAAGGTCAAGCTCTTTCTTCTGTGCTCTTTCATACATCTTCTCGAGGTCTCCTGACCTTGTGGGTGTCCTGTTCTTCCAGTCTCTTTATTCTCATTTACTGTGTCCCTGCCTCCTTCTATGTCCTATCTCTGAGACACAGGTTCCCCTTTGTCCTGAGAATGTGTTTGAGGCTTTTTAACGCTGATGTGCCCTATGACTATTTACTGTGACTCTTTCCTGAGGCCCCTATCTGATCTGGGTATCCATCCACTCTTACCTGCCACCCTTTTTGCTTTGCATCTCAGGTGTCTTACCTGTGAAAGGAAGACATTGCTGACTTATGAACAAGGAGTTGATCTGTTGGAGGTCTGGTGGTCTGGATCTCCAATGGAACCCTTACTTTCTTTCATTCTCTAGGGCATTCCTCTTTCCATTCATTCATTCATTCATTCATTCATTCATTCATTCATTCATTCATTCATTCATTCCATAAATACTGAACATTGACTACATATTCCATACAGTATAGAACAAAACAAAACCTTTTTCCTTCAAGGAGCATGCATTGAAGTGAGGGGAGACTGATGGTAATAAAACAAATGCATTATGCAATAAATTTTGTAATTGTTGCAGTGATGGAAAATATAAAGGGAAAGGGGAATATATGGACAGGAGATGCTGTTAGTTTATACCATATGGTTAGGAGAGGCCTCTCTAAACATTTGAGTAGAAGCTGAGAGGAAGAATGCCATCTGGTATCTGAGGGCAGAGGGCACTGAGTTGTGTGAATAATAAGTACAAAGGTCTGGATGTGAGAATCTGCCTGGTGAGTCTGAAGATCAGCAAGAAGGCAGCAGTGGAGAAAACTTGGAGGTAAAGCTGCGGTCACCAGCCTCTTTACTGTCTCAAAAACACTGTCACCCTCTCACAGCTGTTGCATTGACTGAAAGAACCACTTCCTTCCATTCAACCAGGTCCCACTCAACCTTCCCAGCTCAGCTCTAGTCTCAGTACCTTCTAGAAGTTCATCCTCTCTGCATCTGTCATTAAGCTACTTCTTTCTTCTCTGGGTTCCTTCAACTCTACCCTCTTCTTATACAACTCAGCTCTTGATTACGTGCTGGTTGCTTTCTCTTTCTCTGGACTTGGCTTGTGTAGATGTCACTTTCCTAATGGACCCGTTCCACCAGACGAACTTACTCCCCCTCCCTTGGACCTAGCACTAAGTTGGGCTGAGTGTCAACTCACTGATGATGCCAGTGTTAGAGATGGGCAAGAGTGGGCTCTGCCAAGGTTTGTGGGTGAGACCTTCACAGAATACCCAATATCCCTTCACAATGGACAGAACAGATAGTAGCTTTGCCGTTCTTGGAGTACTTTCAGCTGGGAGCGTCCAGTGCTACCTGGAGCTGGGAGGAGGAATCCATCATTCCCTGGGACTTGGATGCAACTTTGACCCTGAGGAGGGCGAGAGGAGATGGGATACGAGAGGAGATGGGATACGAGATGGGATACGAGATGGGATACGGTGGGAGCCACTTGTTTATTAGTCTTTATTACTCAGTCAATGAGGTGTGAACTATTTCAGGAACAAAAGAGGAAGGAATTCGCCCAATGTTCTGGAGACCTGCCTGCCATCCTGGCATGGAAGTTGACCTGTGAGTGACTCTGTGCAGTTCACTTAACTTTTACCTTAACCCAAGCAGGGAAGTTTCTTGGCTAAACTTCCCCTCTCCTCACCCATTATGAAGAATATGAACAATAAACCTGTTTTTAGGGACCCAAGCTACTTTCCAGGTTGGTCTCTGAATTAATTTTTAGATCAATGGCCTTAAAACTTGAGAGATATACAAATGATTGCATTAAAAAAGCTTCCCACAGGCCTCCAATATGGTCTTAAATTATTAATATAATAATATTTAAATACATATAAATAAAAACTAGGCATAAACACCTTCTGCTCATAACTCTTACACAATCTTCAGCCCCAAACAAATTTATAAATTAAAATGCAAACTGCAAAGCCCATAACATTCAGATTAACAATATTAATTTAAGTTGATAGATACTATTGTTGTGCTAAGAGTAAATCACCCCTTGTTACATGGTCATGGTTTTGGCTGCCTGGAGCATTTGGCTGCTTCCTCCACCAGGAGCTTGAGCTCTGATGACTCAAGTATCCCACTACTTTTCTCAGTCACCAAAGTCTGTTACAGTCTGCTGAGGGTCATTGGGCCAGCACTAGACACAGAAGCATTTGTGCATTATTAGGCTGTTGCTTTTTTTCATTATTAACCCATGATAGTGAACACAACTCTGTAGAATTCTATTGCAATAGCAGATCCTAATGCAAATCTGGTTGAACTGTTGCTAGTTGAGGCTGAATGTTGCTGGTTGACGCTGAAATAAAAACACTTAAAGCCCCTGAGGAACCCCCTCAGGAGAACGGGAGTGTAGGCTCTGAAACAGCGCCCCCCAGGGGTCGAAAAGAGTTAACGCCAGAATTGTTAATTATTCTTAAAGCTTGGATCATGCCTTGCTTAAAAGGGGGTTATGTTCTGGGAAGTGTGTCCTTAGGCGAGTCTGTCATTGTGCAAAGATGGTAGATTGTACTTACACAAACCTAGATGGTATAGCCTGTACACACCTAGGCATATGGTGTAGTATAGTGGGGCCACCATGGTGTATGAGGTCTGTCATTGATCAAATCTATAAAAGGGCCACATGGCTGGTTTAGAAACCATGTTTTGGGTCTCTGTTATGCACCATTACCTCAAGAGGTAGGCATAATGTATTATTCCCATTGCACAGATGAAGAGGAGACTCAGAGAGGTTGGCCAGTCAAGGTCCTATTGTTGGCAGCATTAGGGTAATATTCAGGTCTGCATCACACAAAACTCTTGAACTTCCCACCAGGTTTCCCTATCTCCCTATCAGCAGCCCCTCACCAAGTGTCAGAACTTTTAATGATCAGAGCACATGGACTTGGGAGTAATTCAGGCAACTGGGAGTTTCACAATGAACTTGGAAGTTTCTGGTGGATCAGTTAAGATGTGTTGGTTGGTGCAGAAAAGAGTGAAGCCAGTAAAGAGAAAGCTGGGACTCAGAGTAGTTCCTCAGATTCTCAGAAGGTTAAGAATGCAGAGGTGGGGACTGAGTCCTTGAAGGCCTCTGGGAAGAGTGGTTGCTGCTCTTACCATAAGAGGGAAGGAGGTATGAAACCTTAGGGCTTCACACTTAGCAGGTGCTTTTCTGGTGCATTCATCTCTTAGTTGGTGGGGTTTGTTTTGTGTAAGAATATACATCACATAAAATTTAGGTACATATCATGTAATCATATTTACAATGTACAGCTCATGGGTATTAAATCCACTCACAGTGTCACATGACCATCACCACTACCCATCCCCATAACTCTCTAGTTTGAGTTTTACTGCAAAGCAGGCAATTGACCTTAGAAACAGGGATCCAAAGCTGAGCACAGTGGTGTATGCCTGTAAGTTTCAGCCTATGAAGCAACTGGGGCTTGGGTCAACATAGTGAGACCTAGTCCCAAAAAAAATAGCTGGGCATGGTGGTGCGTGTCTGTAATCCCAACTACCTGGGAAGCTGAAGCTGGGGATTGCTTGAGTCTGTGGTACCCCGGGCAGCGAGAGCCTGAGGTTCCATGGGCAAAATAGCAAGACCTAGTCTCAAAAAAAAAAAAAAGAAAAGAAAGAAACAGGTTCAAGGGGCTGGGTGTGGTAGCACGTGCCTGTAATCCAAGCACTGGGAGGCTGAGGCAAGGGATTGCTTGAGTTTGTGGGTTTGAGACTACCTTGGGCAACATAGGGAGACCTGGTCTTGGAAAAGCAGCCAGGTGCGGTGGCGGGCACCTGTAATGCTGGCTACCTGGGAGGCTGAGACTGGAGATTGCTTGAGTCCATGGGATCGCAACTACCCTGGGCAACATAACCAGACCTATGTTAAAAAAAACCCTAATTAATTAAAAAAATTTATGTTAAACCCTAATTAATTTTAAAAAATAGCTGGGTGTGGTGGCATTGTACTTGTAATCCCAGCTACCTGGGAGGCTGAAGCTAGGGATCACCTGAGTCTGCGGGTGTGGGACTACCCTGGGCAACATAGCGAGACCTAGTCTCTTAAAAAAAGAAAAAGAAATGGGTTCAGAGAATTCTAGTGATTTTTCCAAAGTCACCCCCCCCCAAGCTGGTGATTCCCTCTCCATAGTAACCTTGAGTGACCATGACAAACTTGAGAGACCATTCCAGAAGCTTGTGTGAGGCCAGGTCAGGTGGCCAGCTTCCTGAAGTAGGGGCTTAATAGGGTGAAGTTGGAAGGGCTGTTCTGGAATTGATTCTGCGGGTTAGGGTAGGGTGACTTACCCCTGTGTTTCTAGGATACATCTTTCCTCAGAGCAAGAATTATTTAAAAACCTGTCCTGTCCTTGGAAGCTGCCTTTCCCCTGCCTGACCTGCTGGGTTTAGCCAAGCTTAAAATAAATACAAAATATAAAAACATCCCAAAACTTTTTTATCCTGCAGTGAATGAGCAATAATCTACATATGCAAATAAATGGCATGCCGGTCCCTATGAATATTAATTTGTAAAGAGTCTGAGGCCTTAAAATACACTCAAAACCAACATTTTGTCATTTTGTAACTCCTCTGACTTACTCCGATGATCATAGCCTGAATTACATTTTAAGGTTCTCCTCCTCTCAGCTGATCTCCCTTCTAAACCTCTTGAGGTTACCCAGAGATATGGAAAGTCTCAGGTCACTCGACAGAGACCTGGGGGCAGTGTGCCAGCCCACCCACCCCAGGGCCACGTCTCACTTTGTCCTTAGCTGAAGGAAACATTAGGGACAGTTCTAGGTAACACAGCTAAATGATGGTCAGCCTCAGGTTCTTATGCTGTAAGGGAAGAGGCAGTGAAGAAGGAAGGGCCTGGGAATCAGCTTTCCTACTTCTCACAGGTAAATGAAGCAACTGACACCCTTGAAAGGGTGTCATGATAGCCTGATGACTTCATAGCAGGAAATGAGAAATCTTATTCATTCTTTGCTCTGAAAAGCATATTTCTTTTTGCGTATGTATGTGTAGGAAGGGGTGGGCAGGGTGGCATTTAAAGTTTGTACACTTCAGGCGAAAGAGTCATACTTCTATTGTGAACATTCCTCCAGAGACAGGCAGCAACTAAAAATCCAGTCTTGTATTCTATTTGGGTTGAAAGAAATGATTTCTTTCCTCCCCCAGTAGACTTCTAAATTAGATTATGCATAGGCCAGAATTAATATGAGGTTGCATCATAGACTATGCCATGACAGAAATGATGAAAGGGTGAGAGAAGGATCAGTGTTTAAGGAACCCAGATAGGGCCACCCAATGGTTGGGGAGAACATGAGGTGCAAGAGTAAGGAGCTGACAGTACAATTTCTGGTCCCACTATGTGTGAGAGGGCTCCCCCCGGGGAGGGGAAGTGGAGGCCATTGCAACATTGTGGAATTTTTTTTTTTTTTCCTGAGACTAGGTCTTGCTATATTTTGCCCATGGAACCACAGACTCACATTATCCGGGGTACCATGGACTCAAACAATCCCCAGCCTCAGCTTCCCAGGTAGCTGTGATTACAGG
This sequence comes from Uropsilus gracilis, assembly GCA_004024945.1. NCBI lineage: Eukaryota > Metazoa > Chordata > Mammalia > Eulipotyphla > Talpidae > Uropsilus > Uropsilus gracilis. The sequence continues at coordinate 27,663 of PVHY01011447.1, forward strand.
CACATGCCACTATGCCAGCTATATTTTTGGAACTAGGTCTTGCTACATTGCCCTAGGTGGGACTCAAACAGTGATCTCTGGTCCCCACCGTGGCTTCCTAGGCTGCTGCTTACAGGCATGTGCCACCATGCCTGGCAACATTGAGGAATGTTATGAAAATGTGTGGTTATTGGGTGAGCTTGGGGTATATCAATTCACTGTTGGGCCTCCTTTCTCTTGTCAGTGAATTTTAGGACAATCACCCCCACTTTCTAACCACGTTTTGTGAAGGATTTTAATTTCCTGCATTGTGCCTGGCACAAAATAAGTATTCAGTCTATCTAGATTTCTTTCTTTTCCAGGTTAGATTTGTCTGACTGACTGTGTGGGGTCAGTATGGAAGTGTAAGATCTGTGTTTGTTTCCATTTGTGTCTGTGTATGTGCTTCCACGTGTGTGCATTTTTCAGCATGTGCTGGTGTGGGTGGTTATATGAGTGGCTGGTGTCAGCGTTTCCATGGCAGCATGACCGTTCATGTGTGTTTCTGTGAGTGTGTGTCTGTGCTTTACTGTGTGTCCATGTGTATGTGTGAGTGTGTGTGTATAGGAGGGCTGGTGTGAGTGGCAGAACTCTGTGGGGTTGGGAAGGTTTGCAGAGCGCAAAGCGCTCTAAGGTGCTCCCACCAGGAACATAAGCACTAATCCAGTCCCCACCCCAGCTTCCTGGAGCCCATGCTAATTGCCCTCTGTTCTCTCTCTGTCCCTTTTTCTCTCTCTCAACACATAGGACCCTCAGCCACGGTGGCCCCTGGCACATTTGCATTCAGGTTTGCATATCACATGCATATCATTTACATTGTCTACGTAGGCTCTGCTTGCAGTTCTGCAGTTTTCAAGGTAAAATGTAGTTGTTCTTCTTGAAGGTCATTATATTAAAAACTGCTGTGGGTTTATTTATTTATTTTTTTCTTTTTCTGGTCCAGAACACCCTCCCAGGACTGGGCAACTAGGAGGAGGAGGGAAGTCCTAGAAACTGTTTGCCCCTCTGTTGAGAAAAGGGATTAGTTCAGAGGGTAGAAACCCTGGGACCCAGTGAGGAGCAGAGGGGACTTCAGGAGGGTGGAAGAAGGAGGGGGGAAGAAGATTGTATAATCCTTGGGTAGTTGCTTCTGACCAGAGTCAACTATGTCATGACATCACCAGGGAAAATTCAGTCCACCTTGTGCCTTATACCCCTGCCTCTCAGGCTTCCTGCTTTTTTGGCTTCACCCCTTGGGTATGAAAAGAAAGGGCCACCTCTATACCTCTCTCTGACTGGGAGGCAATGTGAGCCAAGGCTGGCCTTACAGGAAGCAAAAGAGCAAAGACTATCTTTCCTTTTTAAATATCTAATACATAATTAATGATATTTCTAATGCCACTGAAAATGCCAGCTCCAAAAGCTTCCTCTGGAAGGCTGTACCCCCAAAGTATCTTCCTTATAGGCCATCACCATTCAAAACATTCCCTGCTTAGATGTGGGATTGAGTCCTGTCTGCAAGATTTCTAACAAGTTACTTACCTTGTCTGAGCTCCCATTTTTTTCATCTGTGAAAGGGTAATAATAATCATATTTAGTACTACAAATAGTACATAAGGTGTTGTGATGATCAAATGAATAGTGCAGGTAGAGGGCGTAACTTAGTCCTGGAACATAGTAAAGACTCAATAAATGTTAGTGTTGTCAGTCCCCATGGGCATAATTAGAAAACAGAGATGCCATGGTAAGTCTTTTATACCCTAGTATAAATTGCTCAAAAGCTGCTTCTCACACTAGCAGCAGCAGATAACAGGCTTGAATTCCTTCAGTGCCTTTTAGGAAGTCAAGCACCCAGCAAACTTGGACTGCTTTCTTCTCCCCATGCCTGGAAGCATTTACAAAGACCTTATGGGAAGCAGGGGATCACTTATCTGTGGCTTTAAATGAATCAGGTGCTCATATCCCCTGGTTGAAGGGTCAGCAATATCCTATTTCCTTTACAGAGTCAAGTAATCCATCTCTTATGAATCCTACTTTGAGCCAGGACCAGCTAGTACCAAGACCCCTTCATGGCTGAGGAGATCTGGGGTTCCCCAGAAAACAGAGCTTGAGGCAAAAAAAATGATGCTTGTGCTGCACTAGGAGTAGGGGTGCAGTCTTAGGACAACCAGAGTGAACCCTGGTGCAGCCGTAGTGAGAGAGAAAGGGTAGTGGCTTTATAAGGAAGGAAGGAAAAGCAAATGCCAATCAGCCATAGCTTCAGGATAAAAGAAAGTTGGTTGCTTCCTTACGAGAGAAAAATATCTGTAATTAGGCAGAATAGAACCAGTGGGACTCAGAACAGTTTAGGGAGAATGGAGTCTGCCAGCATCTTGCTCTCTCATTGGTCTAAGTTTTCCCCAATGAGATACTAATTCCCTTGCTCTTACTGGTCCTATCCCCTGACCCTCTGGGCAGCTGCTAAAGAAGCCAAACCCCAACTCCCTGCCTTGGTGCTATAGTTGGGTGCACAAGTGGTGAGAACAACCAGCACCTCTATGTGTGTTAAACCTGGGTCCACCATGGTGATGGCTGCTGCGGTGGGTGCAGTAGAGGCTCTCCTGGGGAAGCTGAGATAGTTGGTAGTGTTAGCTGTGACTTGTCATCAGGAAACTAGCTGACAAAGTCTGGGACGCAGGTGGGGCTGAGCAGTTCATGAATTGCTCATAATTAATGAATTGCACTATTGGGACAAAGTGCTGAGTCTGGGCCTTGTCCTGCTACGTTTGTCTACGTAAAGCAACCATGACACAATGTCATAGATCGGGTGACTTCAGCAGCGGAAACTCATTTTCTCAGTATTCTGGAGGCTGCAAGTCCAAGGTCAAGATTTGGACTGATTAGTTTTCTGGTGAGGGGTTCCTCCCTGTCTTGCAGATGGCTGCCTTCTCACTGTGTGTTCACATGGCCTTTCTTCCATAGGGGTATGTTTGAAGAAGGGGCAGGGAAGAGATGGAAATAGGAAGAGTTACATAGGTAAGTAGATAGGTGGAGGGGAAGAGGGTAAAAGTGAGAGAGGACATGGTTCTGGTGTCTTAAAAGGCTGCTAATCCTGTCACAGCAGGAACTTACCCTTAACTTACCCTTATGACTTCATTTGACCTGAATTGCTTCCTCCAATATGGCCGCACTGGGGCATAGTGCTTCAACACGTGAATGGGGAATGGGTGGATTGGCAGGGACATGCATGCTGTCCATAACACTGAGGTTGTTGGAGAGGTTCTATTTTTAGGTCTATTTCTTTGCCCACAAAGAATCAGACAGGCATTGTTCCCAGAAGTTCCAGCATTCCTTGTTCAGGAGAACAGAAAAGGCGCAGACCTCTCCATGGCTTGTGGAGTTTCATTCAGCAGTGGCAAGACTCTAGAGAGAATGTCCTTCCTGGTGAGGTACGGTGATTCAGAGCACCTGGGTTTGAATCCTAGTGCTGTCATTTCAAACCTAGGCAACCTTGGGCATCTTCTAGTCACTTAATGAATATTTATTGAGCACCTACTATGTGCCAGGTTGCATTTTAGCTGTTGGGGATATAGCATGAACAATACAAAACAAACTTATTTTTGTGGAACTTACATTTTTGTGGAGCTTATATTCTAATGGAGGGCGTGTATAATCAACAAGTATATAATTGACAAGCAAAATGGTGAGGGGAAGAAGAGGGAAAATTGAAGGAGTGATAGGTGGGGGTTACAGTTTTAAATGAAACAGATAAGGAAGGTCTCAGTAAGAAGGTGACATTTCAGTAATAGCCTCAAGAGGTGACAGAGTGAATGATGCTGATATGTAGGGGAGAGCTTTCCATGCCTCAGTTTCCTCACCAGCACACTGAGTTTACAATGGGACCTACCACACAGAGTTGCTCTGAAGACTAAATGCCTGAAGTGGGCTCAGACCTGGGCTGGCGCACAGTAGGCACTCATGGATGCTGCTGTTAAGGATCATCACCGCAGCTCAGATGGGAGCCTGTCCTTGCTCATCCAAACTACATACAGGTTATTGGTGGCTTTCATTTTATCGGGATTGGGAGCAGCTCCCCTCTTTCCCTCTCCATTTCCTCATTAAAAGGGGACACACACAACCTGCAGTTTGAGAAGCAACATATCCATTTTCTTTTTGCTAGAGCATCTAACTCCCAGAAGGAATCGCATAAGAGCCTTTAGCAAAATCCAGGTTTAGGAAGCAGTTTCAAGTCTTTCTGCAGATTAAGGTGGCCAGGTATCTCTCATCCAGCTCAGGGCTGGGCTGAGGGGGAGGGACCACCCACCCAGAAAACTAGACCCCCAGTAGCGGGATCATGGAGTCCTACCATGCTTCCCAGCCTCTCAAGGACTGACTCTAACAGCAGGCATCTGATCCTGTCAGCAATTGGAAGCTGTTATTGACTATTGCAGGGATTTTTGTGGCTGTAATTTACCACCATTGTGAAGCCCCAGGACCTGAATCCCAGTAACCCTCAGTATAGATATTGTATCTAATCAATCCTCTATTACTATGCAAATACATCCTATAGGCTACTGATGTCTTTTCCTTTCAAACACTTAATACATAATTAACGATACTTCTAATGTCACAGAAGACACCAACCCCAAAAGCTTCCTGCTATAATTTATACCCACCTAGACAAAAAGATTGGTTTATTGGTTCACTTATCATTCAGGATTGTGCCTCTCCATGCCCTTCCTGGGAGGGACTGTAGAGTCCACAGACTCTGGAAGTCATGGGTGGGCATCTGTCCTTCAAATCACATTGAATCCAGCAGGGTACTGGCTTTGTGTGAAAGGTAACACATGCCAGCTTCTTCATGGATTGTCTCATTCAGTTCTCTCAAACCACTTGTGAAAAAGGTCTTCTTATTGTTTCACTTCCAAGATAAAGAAACTGTGGCTAGAGAAGAGATGCCAACTAAGGTCACACTTAGACCCCTACACCCAGAAGAGCTGGGAGGCCCTGGCTTGGATTATGAGCTCTGTGGCTTGGAAAAATATCTTAACTTCTCTGAGCCTCTGTTACTTAACTTGTGAAATGGCAGCCACAGAGGCTACTCTGCAGGATTATTTGAAAGCTGGAGATGATGAACATGTTGAGCACAAAAAACATACTTGCTGATTTTCTTCTTTGGAGGTAAAATGGGGGAACACTACTTTTGAGGGATTGCTAGGTGGTCTTTTATATGAAGGAGGGGACTGATTGAAAGGAGACAATGTCTAACCTTCTCTGGGTGGACTGGGTATGCCAAGAAGGAAACCCATCACAGGATCCACATGGTGATTTCTTCTATCAGTCTCTGAGTTGCACCAGTCTTAGGAATAGAGGAGACATGGTCGCTGTGGTAGAGGCACTACATCTAGTAGATATGAACAGGCCTAAGCACAGGTATAGTGAGATGTAATGGAGGTCAGCACCTAGGTGCCAGGACCCCACTGGTAGGGGCACACATGGGGTGTCAGTGGACAACCGAAGTAGATGCTGGGTGGGGGGTGAGGTGTGACCCTTGCTAAGCATAAGGAAGGGCAGAGAATGAGGACTGAGGTTAATTTCAAGTATGAGATGGTGCGGATACAGTCTAGTCTCTCTCAGGACGTTGGGGTAGGCTACCCATTGTGGCTCAACCCCTCTATTCTGTTCTTATATTAGGAAAATGGACCATGGATGGTCCAGACCTTCTCCCCAACCCAGGGCGGGAAATACAGGTAGAGGCTGAGCAGAGGCTATGACTGAGAGGATGCCCCGCTTGAACAAAAGGACTAGGACTCAAGTTGCTATCCTTCCCTCTGGTGCAGCCCTTCCCATATCCCAAGGAGTATGGCAACCCCATGCCCCAGGCTGCCCCTCCCTCTTAATTGTCCAGACCCCATCCATGGTCTTTGAATATGGTACTGAGGACAGACATGGCTTGTGCCACCAGATCGAAGCTGCTCCTTACTCAGGAGTTCTCTGCCTTGCCTGGAACCTTCTCCATCTTTTGCCTGTGACAGCTTCCCTCCTCCCTTTTTGTCCCTCCTCAGTCTACACTCCCTATGGCAACTGGAGGGATCTTTCTAAAGTGCAAATGGAACCATGTCTTTGTCCTGTTGAAAATCCTTTAATGGTTCCCCATTGGCTTTGGGATTAAGTCAAAACTCATTAGCACAGCAGTCAAGGTCCAGCTGCTTCTCTTGGCCCTCTCTTTATAATCTACTCTGTATTTTATGCCTTGATAATACCAGTGCTTCCTTCTCCCCTTCCCCAGAACATATAGTACTATGTCATACCTCCATGCCTTTACTCATGCTGTTTCCTGATTGCAGTACCCCCTGCTGTTTCCATTTGTCTGACTGACTTTTACTCATCCTTCACAATTCAGTTCAGATACTGCCTCTTCCAGAAAGCCTTCCCTTAATTCCTCTCCCTCTGTTGGGCTAAGTGATCGGTTTCTATTCCTTGGGCTTACGATAGTCTTATAACTTCAAAACCACAGTGACAATCTCAGAAGCAGGGGCCTGTTCAAGTAGGAATGAATCTAGTACTCAGTGCCATCCCAGACTCATAGGAGGGTTAAGATATGCTGTTATGCAGAACTAGGATTGTCCTTGCCCTTGATGGGTGACCATGATCCCCGCTCTTTATTTTCATTGATTTTACTACCCCCTTTGGGTGGACTGTGAGGTGTGAGAGCTTCAACAGTCTTGAGTCCAGCATTTTATTTGGACGCTCTGCTGATTTTTGAATCCCTCAGTGTTCTGAGTACCTGGAAAGTCTTGGGGAGGTTGGGATGAAGTGGTGTTGAGATGCCCTCAGAGTGAGAAATGGGATCATCAGGGCTTCTGAGACACCTGGACATGTTAAGTAATTTTAATGCAGTTGACCCTTGAACAATTTGGGGGTTAAGGCACAATACCCCATGCAGTTGAAAATCTGCACTGAATATATAATTGGTTTTTTGTAGCTGTGGACTATACATCCCAAAGATAGAGAATAAATTCCATCTATAAGTGGATCTGCAACATTTAAACCTATTGTTCAAGCATCAACTGTACGGTTTCCATTTTCCCTTCTGCTTATGTCTCTGTACTTGTTACATATTTGGCATTTGAATCAGCTCCCTGCTCTATGTCTCCAGCTTGATCTCCACCCTTGCCATGTGTAGCAAAAGAGATTTAAGAAGAGGAAAATCTTCAAAAAGTAGGAGATTCTGAGAGGGGGTTTCAGGGAGACAGTGATGTCTCCATATCTCCTTTCTTGCTTTGTGCTCAGTAGGGGAGGAGAGGAGTATAAGTGTAGGGAAACACCCCCTACTTCTTGACCAATGCACTGACATCACTGGTTCCTGAGTTCCTTGCCTGTATGCTGAAGGAAGGCGGGAAGGGCAGAGAGGACCTGTTTCAGGGCGGTGACTTGCTCGGGGGCTTCCGAGTCGAGGTTCAGTGTCCTTCTGGGTAATTTCCATCCTTAATTTCTTCGTTTTATGAACAGGGAGTAAATCAGGAGCCTGCACTGACTGCTTCACGTAAAGGATTAATAAACTGGAGATTTATGGGGTAGTGGCAGCAGAAGGCAGTGGAAATGGAGAGTGAAACGAGACTTGGTTCCCAAGGGGCATTGGTAACCTCCAGTGTCTTCTCTCCGTGAGGTGTCTGTTGAGAGCTGTAGTACTGACCCTCCAGGGCTTGCAGTCACAATTGGGTGGTCAGCATTGTCTACTTTTACTTGAACCAGACAGGCCCAAGTTCAAGAGAGCAGAACTCTCCCTGGGTCTACCTAGATCAGGAGTCTGATACCCCTTCTTTACAGCATAGGCTCTGGGTTTGGAGGTAAACAATCTAGTTTTTTTTTATTTTAAATAATTTATTTCTATATACATATATTTCACATCATTGTAATGCCCAGGGGTCACCCACCACCTCCCTTCCTTGGCTGCTACAGCTGGTCCCTCCCCCCCCCCGTTGTGTATTTTCGTTTGGTTGTCCGAATATTAGTGAAACTATTTGATTTCTGTCTTTCTTTCTGACTTGTTTCTATTAATATGATTTCTTCTAGGTACATCCATATTATCATAAATTCATAAAATTTGTCATTTTTAATTGATGAGTAATATTCCATTGTGTGTGTATGTGTGTATATATGTCTATATCTGTATCTATATATCTATATCTTTTTATATCTATATATATAGATCTAGATCTATATATATCTATATATCTAGATCTATAGATCTAGATATATAGATATATATTATATAATCTATATAATAGATCTATATAATAGAGAAGACACTGGAGGTTACCAATGCCCCTTGGGAACCAAGTCTCGTTTCACTCTCCATTTCCACCGCCTTCTGCTGCCACTATCCCATAAATCTCCAGTTTATTAATCTATATATTATATATATATTATAGATATAGATATAGATATATATACATCTTTTTCATCCATTCATCTGTTTTGGGACATTTGGGTAAACAATCTAGTTTTGAATATAGAACTGGAGAGGAGGAAGTTTACATTCCCTTTTGCCTATATCAGTTAGGTTTAAGTAACAGAAAAGCAAGATATCAGGGACTTTAGACAACAGAACATAGTTCCTTTCCACCTCTCTGATTATTCTTAGCAGATCAGTTTATCCATGGATTAGTGCCTCATTGTGGTGATATGACTGCTGAAGTTCCAGTTTGTCACATTCAGAAATGACAGTGTCCAGTGAAGAAGGGGGTGATCATCTTTCCCTAGGCATTTCCTTTTATCAGAAAGGAAACATTCCCTAGAAGCCCTCTAGCAGACTTTCCTCATGTCTTATTGGCCAGAACTGGGTCACATGTTTCATCTTAAACCACTATTGGCATGATTAAAGGAATTACCATGATAGGCTCTAGTATCAGAGATTCACTTGACTATACATCCTGGAGTCATGTTGGCATCTGGACAAAAAGGGGACATTCAGGTATAGGGAAGAAGAATGGTTGCTGGGCAGGCATTTACTGCAGTGACTATGAGTAATTTATTACTTGCTGAGGCTTAGTTTCCCCATTTGTAAAGTGAGAACAATAAAGCAGTACTTTCCTACAGTGTTGTGAGGATTAAATGTGCTAATGCATGCTAAGTACTTAGCAAGTTTCCCAGCACATAGTATGTGCTGTTAGGTGTTGGTATTAAGTGGTCTTGAGCATGATGTTTGGTCCATTTAGGTGTTAGGATTGTAGAAAATGAGGTGGTGTTATCTCCTTCAGGGCTATACCTGACTTTGTTAACAAACTGGTGTAGTCCTCTGGCATCCTCCTTGGCAACATGAACTTCCACTCACCTGTAGTGTGACTTCAGTAAAGTTAGTGAACCTTTCTGAGCCTCAGTTTTCCTCTTCTATAAAATGGCAATACTATTCCTGCCCCCTTAGGGTGGTTGGGTATACCCTGTGGGTGTAGCATACAGCAGGTCTCAGGAAAACTCCCTCCCTTCATATCCCTTGTCAGGCGCTTATTTCATTTGGAGCAAGACCCAAATCAGGAGTCTGGAGTGCCAGTGAGGAAACAAGGCAGAGGCCTGGTATTAGAGAGAGAGCCAACAGACTAGGGGTAAAGGAAAGGCCAGAGGGATGGCATGAGGTTTCACAAAGCTCCCTGGGGATTTCAAATGCTGAGTCTTAACAGCACAGCTAATTCTGGCTCCCACTGCTGTCCTGGCCAGGGTTGGCCCGGCTACAGATAAAGGCCTCCACTGCCAGGTGACCAGGACTAGGTGTGGGGGTGATGACAACTGCAAACTGTTAAGCAGTTCGAGAAACTGGGAAAAACCCCATTGAGGCTTGGGAAATTACTGGGGTTGCTAGAGATAGTCCTACAACTTAGGAATCTTGGTGCATCCAGGCTGGCTGCCCCTGAACCACCCTTGACTCTTCAGACTTGCTGCTAGTGAAAGTTTAGCCCTGTAGCCCCTGTTTAGGGAGTGGGAGCAGCTTTGTACAGGGCCTCTGTGCTCTTTTTGTTTGGGTTCAAAGCTCAGCTCTATCACTCATTACTGGGTGATGTGGACCAATCCTTTTGCCTCTGTGTGTCTCAGTTTGCCCATCTATAAAATGGGATGTAAAACAGAACTTGCCTGTTAGGGTTGTTGTGGGAATAGCACCCAGAACAGGACCTGGCACTTAGTAAGTGCTCAATGAGGATTAGTTGTTATTTGAGGATAATAAACAGATGCATTGCTAGCTTTCGTAAAACCGTAAAACCGGTCCTGTTTCTCTTACTTGCTCCTCCGCAGCCCAACACCTCACAACTGAAGGGGGGGAAGGGTAGAGAAAAAGATGGAAAAACCTGTGCTTCACTAGTGATTAAGTATTAATATAGCTGCCCAAAGGGGTCATGAAACTGCCAAGGAAGCTGGTATGAGCACAAAAGGGTCCAAGGGTGGAAGATTAGTGAGAAGGGAGGGGAGGAAGTTTGAATCAGCAGCCCAATTCATGGCTCAGGAGAGGGTTTGAGCATCTGTTCCTATACTCAGGGGCAACCCATGCAGGAAAACAACCCCCTCCTCCTCCAGCATGAAGCTTTGTGGGGCCCTGACATAATTTGGGCGGCTAGATGGTTAGGCCCAAGGAGGGCCTCGCGAGACCTCTTGGTATTGTTGACAATTCCTGCCTGACCCATTATCCTGAGTCCCTATCATGCCTCAAAATAGTCCCTCACACCCCTGGCCAATTACGTTTGCGTTACTTTGTACATAGCCAGTAGGGCTTATCTGCCATATACCCTTTCACAGGGATTTCACTTGGCAGTGATTCCCATCGCTGGGAACCCCTGGTCTGGAGGCTGTTAAGGGTCAGGGTCCATGATGGGGCTTCTCTGAGCCTGTAGGTATAAGACAGCTTGGTGTTTGCCAACATGTATTCTGTGGAACACTGGTTTTACAGAATGCACTATAGAGGCTCTGACAAGTCCTGCAGGAAGTGGCCCTGATATGCTTTGTTAATTTTTTTTAATTAAAATATTTTATTTTTCGATTTCTTATAATGTATGATTGTTGATCCCATGGGAATTCCCACCCCCTCCTGTACCACCTCTCCCCCACTCCCTGTTTTGTTAATCTTTTTTTTTTTTTTTTTTTTTTGAGACTAGGTCTTGCTATTTTTGACCATGGAACCGCAGGCTCTCGTTGCCCGGGGTACCACAGACTCAAAGCAATCCCCAGCCTCAACTTCCCAGGTAGCTGGAATTACAGGCACACACCACCATGCCCAGCTATTTTTTGGGGGACTAGGTCTTGCTACGTGGCCCCGGCGGGACTCGAACCATGATCCCTGGCCCCGGCCATGGCTTCCTAGACTGCCACCTACAGGCATGTGCCACCATGCCCGGCTGTTTTGCTAATCTTTTGCTAAACTTATTTTACTATGGGATTTTAGTGTGTGTAGAACATTTTAATATTCCATGGAAATGGTGTTTTGAGACCCATTTCGGGCTGCAGTGTCATAAGAAATATACTCACTTGGCAGGGAATGGAGACACTACTTCTTTCTCCCACATGGACCCACACAAATTAAATGATGGGAATAGGCCATTCCCTCTCAAAGCTTCTGATTCTTCAGGTTTAAAACAATACTGGTGACCATAATCTCTTTGACTTTATTTACATACTAGAGTGTGTGTGTTTTAACTCTTTGAAACGGGAAATTTTAAGCAGATTCCCCTGTAGAAAAGATAGGATAATGTACCCCCTGTCCACATCATTCAGCTTCGGAGTAATTTGCATTTTGCCTGTTTCATCTCTTACTTCCCTACCTTTTTCAAGGCTGGTTTTGATGATGATATAAAATTAAATCTATGAAAGTGTTTTTGCAAACTTCAAAGTATTCTACAAATGTAAGATATCTATCATTACTGTTATTAGGTTTATTACTTATTCCTAAAGTTCAAAGTGCTGCGTAAATGTAAGGCATATGTCATCCTTGTTATTATGCTTTAATTCTTATTACTATCCCATCATGTCACCAAAATGCCCCATAATTGGGTAGTCATGGACCTATATTTGTAAGAAACTGGGCTGAGCCCTGAGGGTATGAAAAGTAAAATTCAGCCCTAGTGCCAGGGTACTTACAGTTTAGTGGGGGAGGTAGGACAGAAGATCTGAAAAACAGCCTTGTAACACATGGTGGTGTCTGCACAGTGCTAGGCAAAGGAGTCAACTATTCTAAAACAATTTGATCAGGAAAGAAGCAGATGAGATCTGGCTGGAGTTTTTGCTAGGAGAGGTTTTCCTTCACCCAGTAAGTTGCAGATTTTGACTGGGTCTGGAGGTAGCTGGAGGGGAAGATGACCTTTCTGGAATACAGTCACCTAAGCACCTGATGAAATCATGGTTCTGAAGAAAGATGGACACTGGGTCTATGTGAATGATGCTATCTCCCTTTCTCCTTGGAGCTTAAGATGCTGCTATCACCTTCCCCATGAGGATGGGAAGTTGCAGTTACCACTGCAACTTCCAGATGAAACTAGCTGAAAGCCTCCGAACGAACACCATTCCAATTCCCTATCTTGGCTGATTCCCTGTCCCTGGCTTGGAACTACTGTCCAAGTCTCCCCTGGTCTGGGGAGAGACTCTCTTCCTTCGACGAACCTCACCAGCCTCTGCATTCAGAGTATGCAATTTCATCTCTCTGAATTGTCTGCAGATAAGATGGAATTTTAGTGTCAGAGTGGGACTTGTAGGGGAACAGACAACTCTCTGTTGGCTGCAGATGTGTTTGGCTCACATTTTGCTTTTAAAGCATATAAGCCAAGAGAAGATTTCACACAGTCTGTATTTCTAATTTCTTTTGAATAACTAGGAGATTTGCAACTCTAGGCCTTCATTTCTGCTTGGCAACATTAAAGGTTGCTAAGTAGGAACCGGGCACAGTGGCTCGTGCCTGTAAGCTTCAGCCTATGAAGCGACTGGGACTGGGGATTGTGGTTCGAGTCCCGCTCGGGGCAATACAATGAGACCTAGTTCCAAAAAATATTTGGATGTGGTGGCACATGCCTGTAATCCCAGCTACCTGGGAAACTGAGGCTGGAGATTGCTTGAGTCTGTGGTATCCCAGGCAATGTGAGCCTGTGGTTCCATGGGCAAAAATAGTGAGACCTGCTCTCAAGGAAAAAAAAAAAGGTTGCTAAGTAGGGGCTTCCTTTCAGTGGAGGTGTGTGTTGTGTGTGTGGGGGTCACTATGGTCCCCTGGGAGGCTTGGACTCACTGACATCCTTGATTGGGTCCTCATGGGCATGTGGGTTGGGGAACTATGTTATAGTGAGAAGCTATAAAGGCCTGATAACCCCAAAGTTGCTTCTCCTTGGTCTTGTTTCTAGTCATGATGATTTTGTCATGATCATTTACCTTGAGTGATGCATTGGGGTGCTGGCAGGAAGTGGGGGGGTTAGTCAAGCTGGGTAATGATTGAGAGTTAAATGAAGGAATTGTCTGCAAAGGTGTGGCAGAGTTTAGAACAACCCAAGGGCAGTCCTGCACCCTGAGGCTACCAATTGTAGGGAGTTGTTAGCACCCCTGGGCCCACAGGACCTTGGAGAGAGAACTGCATGGAGATGGCTGCCTGACAAGGGTGCCTTCCATGAGGGATATGGCTAGCTTGCAGTAACCCTACTCACCCTGCTGCTCTGTAGTTCTCTGTGGGCTGTCCTAATGGTCAAACCAATTGGGCCCAATTTCCCTTGAGTGGTTGAGGAAGCCTATAATACAGTTCATCCCATTCAACCTTCTGGGACCTAGAACAGAGGAAGAGGATAGGAGAGAAGACCCTACTCCAGTAACATCCACACAGCAGACAAAGCCCCATCTCGGTGCTGGCTATGATGAGATGGTTGAGTCTTCTATCCGGTCATCAAGCTGCTGATAATGGGATGCAGTCCTCACTAGGGAGTGGGGGTTATTATTTCTGGGGTCTCAGGAGTTACTTCCTGCAGCCTATCTTGCCTGGTTTTTCCATCCTATGGGTCCTGGCTTCTCTTTGTGCTAGAAGGTGTGCACACTCACACCAGCTACCCCTTCCCCCAGGGCCTCACACACTCTCACAAGTCAGTCTAAAGGAAACTGTGAGAGAGAATGAGTCTAGCTGTCTGAGAGGGCCCATGTGGTGTTGGGGACAGCCTTCCAGTAGGCCTTTGGGCTGGGCTGTGTCTCTTTATCGATGCTATTACTTGAACACTCTCGGTGTGTGGCATCTTCTGAAGAGCCTTCCTGCTGGAATATGATTTAAAAAGCTCCCTCAGGCCAGGCATGGTGGTGCATACCTGAAAGCAGCAGCCTAGGAAGCCACAGCAGGGACCAGGGATCACAGTTCGAGTCCCACTCGGGGCAATGTAGTGAAACCTAGTTCCAAAAAAAATAGCTGCACCTGGTGGCACGTGCCTGTAATCCCAGCTACCTGGGAA
>PVHY01011448.1:0-47957 GCA_004024945.1 Uropsilus gracilis
CATGCCATAGCCTTTACCAGTTGCATTATTAAGTAATTCAAGAACTCAGTTTTGACTTCCATTCCAAGTATTTGAACTCATAATCTGTTAAGCTTTATTTTTTAAAAATTACAATTTACTTCTTAGTGTCAGACTTTTTTGGTAATTTCATGTAGAAATCAAATAATTCTTTGGAATATTTTCAGTTATATATGCCAACGTACATATTTATAAAGGAGAAGATAAATGTTTTTACCAGTGATTAAAGCTACTTAAAATGTTATTGTGTAATGATTTACAGTATTTTCCATAGACTAGTTTCATGTTCTATGTATGTCAAACTTAGTCTTTATTTCACTGCCAACATTGCTCTCTCTATATATGATTCTGGAGACAAAATATGCCCACTTGATTCTATGAATAAGTTGTCATACATGTCATATAAATATAATATGAAGTGTGGTAGAAATTTCCTGGAAAATTATCATACATTAGAACAATAACTTAATTGTAAGGAAATAATTCTGAATCAGGCAAATATCTTTTTAAGTGCTAAGTGTTTTCTCAACTCATTCTTCAACTCATTCCAATGATGCTGAAGATCATTCCAAGATCACCAACACAAAGTGAAGTATGATAGCAGTGAAGTTGAAATGAAACAAATAGTGAACTGCATTGATTAATTTTCCAAATGTGGCATGAATGTGTAATCATGTGAATAAATCACTAGATTTATTTCCACTTTTCCACTAATACCTTGGACAAAAGCAACTCTTGTTACCTTAAATTTAAGCATGAGTCTGTGCTTTGTGATATTTTAAACTGCATTATTATAGTAAATTTCCTTCAAAGTATAGTCTTTCCTACATTTGAGAGAAAGAAATAGTCTCCATGTAATTCAATCATTCATTTACACATTACCTTTATACCAGTTTTCTGTCACAATGTTCCTCTGGACATGACTTAAGAATCAGCAATAAAGTTTTTATATTTAGAGGTTTTAATAATACTTCGAGTAAATTTAATTTTCAGTATCTCTTGACAATCTGTAATTTTAAAATATACAGGCCAACTTTTTTTTATTATTGTGTCCCCTTAGTATTGCATTACACTTCATTTTGCATCCAAAAAAGACAGAAAATAAATATCTCCAAGTCAGTAAGGATTTGGGGACCTTCATTAAATCCAGAATAATAAGGTAAATTTCAGAAATGGTCAAGGGAATTGTCCAAATTTGGAAGGAAACGGGAGAAAAACAATGCATTTTCATAGATATATAAAATTTTGTTTGGGTTATAGAAAAGAAGAAATCACTAAGATATTTCCAGTGTCAGTTCTCATAGCTCAAGAGACATACAGTAAATGTTTTGTTAGTCTAAAACTGTCTATTATCAGAGACAGCAAAATAATAAACATCGTCTTATGTCACAATGCAGAAAGGACCTTTTTTTGCCCTCAAGCTGATGACTCTGGTTTTCTCCTCAGTTTTCCCTGTAGTGAGTCAGCATTAAAGCTGATTAAGCCAGTTGTTAAAATTAAACTGCACTTGTCAAAATAAATGAACTGAATACCAACAAAAGAATTCGAGAGGTTTCTTTTTCTCATTCTTTTTGTTTTCTTTCTTTTAGTAACTATTCATTAAGGAGTAACATTTAGTAAGCTCATTGTATATAGCAATAACCAGTAATTAAACTGATGGTGATAAACTGAGAATAGGTTTAATAATTTATTATATAAGCAAAGATAATATATTGTGCTAGCTATTTTCTCCATGTAATAAAAGAGATGTTTCCCATACATAAAGCATATTCTGATATAAAAATTTAGCTTTAAAACAAATTCATTGTGTCAGAATAGGCAAAAAGATCTTTTTTTTTTTTTTTTTGATAGGTAACAGGGCATCGTGGAAAGCTTTCAAATGTAGTCTATTCTGAGGTCAATGTAATGTTATCTTAAGGGACACAGAGTAGTATAATTGGGAAGATTTGTTGTAATATAACTATTGCCTCTAACAAGGTGTATGGATTTACCCATTCATTGAAATCTCAAGGTCTTAATTCCTTCACTCCTAAATGTTAGTAAAAAATAATTGTATTGGCTAGTGTTTTTAAAAAGTAATTCTTTTACAAATACCTGATACTTTTGATTTATAATAAGAACACAGTTGCTACTTCTGAGAAAGGTTGTAGTCTGTTCTTATGAATAATCACTATTTCATGTTTGCTGTTTTACCTTTCAAACTGACATTTCAGACTGCAAAGTTTTGAGACTTTTTTAGAGTTCTCTAACATTTGGATATTTTCGACAACTTCATGAAAATGAGAGGATGCTAATAAATGAATCCTCAGAATATGAAGAATGTATTGGCCCACAGAATAATAAATGTGATTCCATGTCTATTGATTCTCAGGGGAAAGGGATAATGGAAAAGGCAAATGTTTTCTTCATCATTAAGAGTTCATTCAATGTTCTTTTAAAATTAAATTTGTTATTACTCCCTGAGAACTTATGCATTGCCAGCTTTGCTAAATTGCTAGAAAGAATCACTCCCAATCAATGGCAGTTATCTTTTTCCAATTAGCAATCCAAAGTTTAAAGAATAAAATGAATTTCAAATATTTCACACAGAATTGCATTCAAATCAATGCTCCCTTAAAATATTACTTTCATAACAAACTGCAGGTATATTAATTGAAATCCAGAAATATTAAGCTGTATTTTTATTTTTCAAATGGTAGTTAGCATTCATTGACCTTTCTGTAGGCAGTGAACACTAAACACCTCACACACAATATCAACTTCTTTTTGGCAAAACTATGTACTGAACATAACAGGACAAGATTCTTTGCTAGATAAATATGCAACCAATCAAAAAAATCAAGTAAAATTTTATTGATTAGCAACTATTATTTATATTCTGCAGTGGGACAAATAACAGACCAATAAAATTAGATGTCTGCTGGGGAATTAGTGAATTAGCCAGAGGTTGAATCAAGGCCTATCTTGAATTGAAAGCTGTTATACATTAATAATTATCACCAAATATGACCTACATTCAGTGTAAATTCCACTGATTTTGATTGCCTTTATTAAATAAAGTTATCTATTATGGATTTTTAACTTTAGAACAACCATATATATATTGATATTTTCTAGTCCTTTGAGTCTTTTCTGAGACACAAACTGTGCCTTACTATATTTGGATCCCCCCATGTCTGCACAAAGGTCTGGTACTAGTAGTATTTGAAAAAAAAAATGAATTTTTACTGAAACTCTTGATGAAAACAAAAGCTTAGAGAGGTAGGATGACTTGTTCAAGACTCCTATAATAACTCCCTATGAACATGCTTCTTGTGTGTCGCTGTTATTTCAATCCCTCCTTCTTTGTTTGCTGTTATTTCAATCCCTCCTTCTTTGGTTTGTTACAACCCTAACTTTTTCTTTCTGTGCACATTCATCATAATGCCTGTATATTCTTAACATTTAGCTCTCTTCTCGACATTACTCTTCTTCCTCCTGTCTAACAGCTCTCTGACACCCAACCTCATTCTATTACACTCTACACTAGACAGCGAACACTCAAATGTCAGCAGGTGCTCTGTGCAAGGAGCAAAGGCTTATCTTATTAAATAGATCTCCAAAGAATTAAAGGAAAGGTTGAGTCTGAACCCTGTAGCATTTTACTTATCTCTTGCATTAGATACTTATCATGTTTTCCCTTTTTAGGAACAATTATTTACATACATATCGCATGGCCTCCTTTACTATAATAGAGTTGGGCCTCATTTTTTTCACTATGCTTTACAGAAAGCAATGTGATAGATTATGCTAGTAAGTGCTTGACAAATATTTTTGAATATTTCATTTTGTTCTTCAAAAATTTGGGGTTTGTGAATCTAAGTTGATTCACTTAAATAATTCATTTATGAGACATTAATCATTTTCTATTTCCTTATCTTGATAGAATAAGCTTTTCAATTCTCTAAAGAGCTGTTAAGTTTTCCAGTTTTCCTTTCCAACTGAAATGATACCTAAAAGGCTGCTGTGTGTTATTATTCATACTCTGCACACTCTAATTTTTGATTATTCAGAGTCCTTATCAGTTCAAAATGGTCGACTCATATTTAAGATAAGTACATAATATGAATTATCTCTGTCTTAGATGTTTTGAAATCTCTGAATTCCAGAATGAATTAGCATAAACCATATGCAAAATTAGATACCAAGAAAATATCTGACTCTAAACCCTAAAGGATAAATTATTTAATTAAGAATATAAGAGATCTACATCAACATGGAAAGAGATATGTTTGCAATCTATCATTTAACAAAAAGTAAAAACAATTAATATTGAACAGATTTCTCTGCATTTTATGAGTGTAATTTGTTTCAAATTTAGTATTCTGTATCATATCTATGAAAAGCCACTCAACATTTCTTGTTAAAACCAAATAATTTAAAACAGAACAAGTCAGATACTCATATAACTGTATTCATTTTTCATTCATGCTAGTTAACAAATCTGCTAACTCATGAGTACTCACTATCCTTCTGACCTAATGACAGAAAATATGGATCAATCAGATGTAAACTGAGATCATCTCACTTATTTGCCCAGAATTCATTTTATTCTTTGAAATATGCTGTGAAATATCCTTGTTCATTACATATCTGAGCAAATTTGGCTGACATATCTAACAAATATTAATCTTGCATTATCGGAAGTGCCATGAATAAGGGTATCCATTATACCTCTTATAGTTCTGGGTTTCTACATTTTAATTTCAGTTATACAATAATGAAGAGCTGCTTAATAAAAGAAAAAGAAATGCTAAAAGAAAATTCTAGACTGCATTTGCTAATAATTAGGGAAATAAAAGTTTTACTCATAATCATTTTAGAAAATCCAGTACACTTGAACTAACAGGATCACTTTTCCAGGAAATATTATTGTTAACTGATAATAAAAATGTTTTTCACAAGAAGCTACTTAAGGGTTATATGTAATGAAATTCTTGCAAAAGTTTTTAGTGTCTCTAGTTATGTGATCACTTTTCCTTAATAACTGGACACTATACTGTATATCTTCCATATATCAAGAGGAAGGGAGGGTGACTTACTTTTATGATTATGTGATTCAGAGTCATTTCAAAGCTATTTTGTTGTTCTTTTGTCTAAAATGCAGAGGAAGAAAAAAACGTTTAGCAAGTTTAGAATACTGGTGACCTCTGAAGGCTTTTACTGCACTGTTATTCAACCTATAGCTGCCAGATATGGGAAACCCTGCTCCATTTTCACCAGGATACTAAAAGAGTAGGTGTGATTATTTCAGGAAATCAGGTGCTGGATTTAAAGTTGAACAACAATCCTCAGTGTCTTTCACATGTCTACCTAGGAAACTGAAACTGTAAACAAGGCAGCCAAATAGGTCAAATAAATTAAGCTAAGCTATAAAAAGAGAAATACATTTCTGGTTTTCCTAGTTAAATCTCATTTGAATAAGAATCATAGGTAAGAAAACCAAAAAAGGAAAGAAAAAAATACTAAGGTAAAACTACCATAATTGGAATTGTAACCCTCAAAATAGTGTGCAGTGTGTTATGCCCCTTAGTCTAAAATAAAAAGAATGTCCAGGGCACCTGAGCCAGAGCTTCTGAGGCAGCTGGTAGGGAGCTGGTTGACTTGCTCCCATTATACTGTTCTCTGGATGAAGCTGCATGGGAGAAGTGATCTATCATATTCTATTTTCAGCACATTTATTTGATTCCTAAGGTCTTCCCAACAACTAGTCCATGTAGCACTGCTGCTTCCCCATGTCCATGCTAGCAGGACTTAATGACAGATAAGTTGTAGAGAAAGAAGGAAAAGTAATTATCATGCCTTCACCCCTCCATCAACTCAGCAACCTTAACATTACCTACCCCACATGTGCAAACTGACCAAGAGCTCAGATTACAAGACACTGCAGTGAGCTAGAGTTTGTACTTCGCACAACTCCTGATAACTCCCATACTACATGATTGCGAATTTTCTGTTTTAAGGAAGAACCTAGTTAAAATAAAAGGTATCCAGTCTAAGCCCTGACTTTCTGGATAGCATCAGACCCAAACCAGTGTTAGGAAAGACATCGATCCTTTGTCTGCTGAACACCTGGGATGTGACTGCCATCAACTACATTGAGAAGACTCATGAACTGCTGGTAATGAAGACCAAACCTGTCAAGTCATTGTCTGTGAGCAAGAGGAACAAGGGTTGAGGCTCCATTGGGTTCCAAAGAACCTGTAAGACAAGCCCTGGATGAAGAGGCCACAGAAACTGAGAATGAGAGTAGGGGTTATGCAGGAGGACTGTGCATGAGAGCTGACTTCTGTGCTGTCTCTGGCTCTGAAACAGATAGAACCAGGAGAAGAATGGTATGGAAACCAGTTACTTCACAATCAAGTCTCACGGTATTCGAAAAGAAATTCCCAAGTATGAATTTAAACTTGATAAGATCACTTAAATGAGAAAAACTTGACCCTTGGTCAGAAAGTTTGAGAAGTATGAAATCGATGAAGATTTGTCATTTTCTCTGGGAAAGGACAAGCTTTACTTAAAAATGGAAAACAGGCATACTGTTTACACTGTTGACTGGTTGGGGAAAAAAAGAAACAATTGTGATGTTAAAACAAAAAGAAGAATACATTATTTATAGGAATTATAGCCATATGATGATTTGGAACTCCTATATTCTATCCATAAAGCAAGTCACTGTATAATTCTAAATTTGAGGACACTGTTGTACTAGTGGAGACTAATTTTAGACCGAAATTTGTTAATATAAACCACTGATCTTTTTACTGTAATCATAGTTTTACCTTTTAAAAATATATATAGTTGAAATCATACAATACGTAAGGTTTTTCACTTAGTGATATGAACTTAGACTCCATGTCTTTTCAAGACTTGTTATTTATTTCTTTTTAATGATGAATAATATTCCAACACTTGCATGAGTCAAAGCTTATTATTCACTTGCTAAGGGACATGGTGGTTGCTTCCAAGTTTTTGGCAATTTTGAATAAAGCTTCTGTAAACATCTGTGTAAAGATTTTGGTGTGGTTTCAACTTTTAGAGTAAAAGTTACTCTAAATTTTAACTCTAAGCTTTAAATTCTTAGAGTAAAATGCAAGGAAGGAAATTGCTGAATGGTATAGTAAATATACACATCATTTTTGTAAGAATTTTCTTCCAAAATGACTGTACCATTTTGTATGTCTATCTGCAATGAATGAGAACTAATATCTTTCCACATTCTTACCAGTATTTAATATTGTCACTGTCCTAAGTATAGGCCATTCTAATAAGTGTGTTGTGTCAGTTGTCTTCATTTGTATTGCCCTGGTAACATCAATATGGACCATAATTTTATTAGGTTATTTGCCAGTGTATATATTTTCTTCAGTAAAGTGTCCATATGATCTTATTTTTTTTCTTCAGTAAAGTGTCCATATAACCTATTTTTAATTGGGTTGCTTGTTTTCTTACTGTTTAGTTTTAAGAGATTTTGGTATATTTTGGATAATAGCCTTTTGTCATATCTTTCTTTTGTAATTAGTTTCTCCAGTTTATACCATGTCTCCTATTCTCTGTGAATAAGAAATTTTTAGTTTTAATGAAGTTCATCATAAAAATTCTTCCTTTCATATGTTGTGTCCTTATTATATCAAAAAATTTATTGACATTAAAAATGTCATGTTGGTTTTCTCCTACATTATTTTCAAGGAAGTTTATAGTTTTCCATTTTTTATTTAGATCTATAATTCATCTTGATTTAGCTTTTGTGAAGGATATAGTTCTATGTTTAGATTTTTCTTCTTGTGAATGACCATTTGTTCCAGTACCATTTGTTGAAAAGACAATCTTTGCTCTAGTGTATTGCATTTGCTCTTCGATAATGAACAATAGGCTATATTTATGTGTATCTGTACCACTGAACTATTCATTTTGTATTATTATTTCTAATAACATAGTGTTTGAACATGATAATTTTATATAGGTCAGGTAGCATTAGTTTTCTAACTTTATGCCCCATTTTTGGTATTATATTAGATATTTGTTTGTTTGTTTGGTTTGATTTGTTTGTTTTGCTCCTACATATTAACATAGAACTAGTTTGTTGGTATCCATAAAATTACTTGTTAGAATTAATTTTGAATAGATAGGAATGTGGGGAAGATATTATATTTTGTGACATTAAATCTTCCTGTCTTTGAACATGGAATATCTTTTCATTTATTTAGTTCTTCAGTGATTGATTCATCACAGTTTTACTGCTTCCATTTTAAGATTTTGTACATATTTTGCAAGATTTATATTTAAATATTTTATTATTAAGGTGTTAATATAAACAATATTGTGCTTTTAATTGGTATGTGGGAAAATAATTGCCCTGTTTAGATTTAGCTATAATTGAATAATTATAAGTTCATCATTGTGAAGGGGTCAAGGAACCCTCATATAGAATTAGTATCCTTATAAAATACCTCAGAAAACTGTCTCTCCCCATTCTCTACTCTGTCTCCACTTTCTCTGTCTTTCTAACATATACAAACACACACCAACACAAATACACACCTAGTAAATTCTTGGAATTCCAATTTCAGGTTTCTGCCATTTCTGTCCTCACTCTCCAACATCTCTATATCATGGCTTCATTATATATTTTTGTGTCTTTTGTTCCATTATTATGAAAATCTTATATTTCATATTTGGAAAATTAATTTTTTGTCAGCAATTGTGCAACATGTTCTTTATTTTTCAAACTAAATGTATAAACCTTTCATCCAGCAAAGAGCTATGCTATGACAATGACTATTTCAGGAGTCTAAGATAAGTTTTTTTATACATTCCTTCATGGAAAGAATGACAAACATTATATATTGGTTGAAGAATAGGTTGATAAAATTTGGACAAACAGGGGGCAACTAACTAATTGCAATTCTAACATATTCCAGTTTGATAATGTGTTCTAGCTTAAAGCAAAAACCCAATATATACCTTTAATGTACATTTTCAAAAATTGGACACCAAAGGTAGTGAACATTGGCCTTATGCCCTAAATATACCATTGTTAACCTACCTAATATGGTTTATTTTTTTCTTCTTATACAATAAAGTTTAAATGTTCTACATTCTATATATTTTCATACATGCAGTAGTATTAATGAATCCAAAATCATGGTACAAATGATAGCTATCACTTTGAGAAATTTCATTGTTAACATTGTCTAATTCAATCCATTGGCAACCACTTTTTTCTACCCCTGTAACTTAACCTTGTACAGAATATCATGTAAATGGAATCATATTGCACATCACTTTTCATTTAATTCTGGCTTTCTTTACATAGTAGAATGTCTTTGGAATTTTTTTTCTCTTTTTGTAATAGTTCTTCCTTTTTAGTGCTGATTATTTTTTCATTGAATTAACCAGAGTGCTTCAACTGTTCACCACTGAATGAGATTTAGTCTTCAGTACAAAAACTGTATGATAAAGGCATTTTAAACATTTGTGTACAAACTTCACAAAGTTTTATTGTCCTTGAGTTGGAATTGTTGAATCATTAGCAAATGTAGCTTAACATTGGTAGCTACCAAATATTTTCCTATGTGACTTTAACACTTTGCATTTCTACCAGCCTTGGGTAAGAGATATGGTTGCTCTGATCTTGAAATAACATTATAAAATTAATCTTTTTAAAATTTACCTCTTCCATTGATAATAGTAGCATCTCATCAAAGTTTTAATTTTCATTTTCCTTATTGACTAATGATGCCATTATTTCATGTGCTCATTAGCCATCTGTTCTTAACAAAATATCTATTAAACTCGCCCATTTTTAAAATTGTGGTCATTTTATTAGTAAGTGTTGATAAACTGCTTATCTATTCATATACAAGTTGTCAAACATATGCATTGAAAATAACTTCTCAATCAACAACAAAAATAGCATTTCCAATTCCATCTGTCATTTGTCCACTATTGTAATGATATATCACCTGTCTACCTGGCCATAAACTATGGAAGGAGACAAGGTAAGAGTTGGAGAAATAGTTAAGGCTAAGTCACAGCAGAGATTAGTAGTATGTTTTCCTCTGACCTCTTCTGTCAAGTTTTGGAAACTTCCTTAATATTCCCATCCTTCCCTCTTTCTTACCTACCAATAATGCAGTAGCAGCAACCAGAGACTGGTGCCACAGAGTTATCATCAGTCCTGATGGTGCAAACTAATATTTTTGGGAGCAGAATTGAGAAAGGTGAAATAAGTTGATAGTTATTCAGGTGCTGTTCTTGATGGTACTTATGCTGAAAGCACCAAACTCAGCCACTGCAGAAGTTATTAAAAATCCTAACACCACTTTGCTCTCTCAACTTTGTGTAGAATGTGCAGTGGCATGAAAAAACCATGACTTTGGAAGATTTAAAATAAGAAATACTGAGAGATAGATAATGCGATGCATTACGAATTAATCTATCTTTCCAAGCGTAGACATGCTTTTTCAACTGCACTGTGTACCAACGGTCTTTCCAAGTGACTTAGCTCCCAAAGGTCCTATAGTCCCTTAAACAAAAATAATGAGACCAGGGGATACACAGAAAGGCATGTTGTTAAGCCCAATTCTTGTCTAGACATGCCTGAAAACTAGGGGAAAGACAAAGATTAGAAACCGTGAGTTTTATCTTCCAAAATTATGTACTTGGTTTTTCAAACATCAAATATTTTATCTATCCCAAAAAGTAGCAACATAATTCTCAAAAATTTAACCAGCAATCTGAAACTTTTTAAAAAGTTGTCTGATAAAATAAGAATAATGTGACCATAGAAAAGCTCAACATTGAAATTGGAAGGGACAACGCAAGCACTATTCATTACTTTTTAGAACATCTGGTTTTAATCTTACATTTTTTTATAAAAGCAGGATAATTGTTATAGTTCTATTAACTGGAAATTTTAAAACCAGGCCAAAAATCAAACCCTTAATAGTCTATAGATAATAAACACATTACTTCTGCTCAAGATACTGTAGATCATATTATTTCTAATTCTGTTGTGAGATAAAATATTAAATCTCAATTGATGCCTAGTAATGTTAAATAAATCCTCCTCATTGTTAGAGCTGTATAGTTGAAAAGATGATCTAGCTTAAATTTAATTTAAATGAATATTGATGTAATATATGCATTGATAAGGATAAAAACAAAGACAATTATACTTCTCTGATTTTTAAAATGAATTTTGTCAAATAAATTTTGACTTTGTTTCACAGAGCAAATCATAGACATCTGAACAATATTTTGATCTGGGAAGGAAATATCTAGTAACTACATAATTGTGTGAATGATAGCAAAGCTAACTGAGTGTTTCAAGAGGTTATATAAATGTGGATATATGTAAAATTCATTTATCATTTAATAAATATGTAAGAAAATATATTGTCTCTAAATTATTATCACTAAGCACTTAATGTGTGATTTCATATGGCACGACCTAGCACTAATAGTCAAAAATTGCATATCCGAACCAAATGTTAACTTACAAGATTAAAGGAGGTATATATTTCATATTAAATTAGAAAAAAATCTTGAGTTCAACTTTTGCTATATATGTTTTGTGTATGTGTAATGAATTCACTAAATCTGTTATACTTCAAGATTAAGTCAATTATCTCACATGGAAGTAAAATTAATGCAGATAAAATTTTATTTATGATTTTTATTTAAACAAATCTTATTGAAAACATGCAGGAATTTTCATGTTTCAAAATTCAAATATTTTATTTTGCAACATTTTCATCATACAACTACTAGAAGTATGCATTTTAGTGTTATAATTTAATAATTTGAATCTTGAAATAGTAATTCTATTCAAATGATATTGTGGGATAATTATATCAATTTTATAGGCTGAGCTGTTGAGGAACATAGAGCAAAATGTAAAGCAACGAGTCACTCAGTAAATTGTTTCCATTATAGGGTCTCTCTATCAAGTTGTCTAGCAAGACATTCCTGATGAAGGAAGCAGTGCATTGATTGCCATTCTAGTTCAGACTTCTTATCTCTCCACGTACTTGAACTTTGAGGGGAACTGTGTGCATTGCTTTTACTTTTTTCCCACTCCACTTACTTCAGTAGCGGCACACTTCCCTTTGACAGCTTGCAAGAAACTTAACTTCTACATAGACTTCATTCCTTATTCTTTCTAGTAGATTTCTCCTTTTCAATAAGCTTTGATATATGGTCTATAGAGTAAAGTTTAGAATTTAAAAGCACCATTTCTACTTAGGGGCTCATAGTTTCTTTTCATGTGATATGATAATGAGACTTTGATTTTATTCAGTATGCCGTTCATGCTAGCTTACCCACTACATTTCTCATGATTTATTTTTGAAATCCACTATTGATATAAAGCAGTACTGCTGTAGTACCCTAAAATGATCTTGAAAGTTTAAAATAATTTGTCTATGGTTAAATAAAAATAAGAGACATATGGGATAAATGAGTTTTCAATGCAGTTTTATGCACATAAAAGCGTAGGAGCATTCTCTTGGATCAAGACTCTGCCAAAGCTGAACACATTAAGAGAGCTTGATTTGCAGCATATTTTTACATTTATATATTTATTTATTCTTGTCTCAGATGACAGAGCAACAGATGTGAGTAAACCTGATTAGTAAATGTCTATAGATAACATGTCTGAAGATACATACACACATGTGTACACACACAGAGAAACACACAGGTTTATAATACTATGGTACTATATCATATGTACAATATTCCCTCTTCACTACACATATGCAGATAAATGTTCAAATGCATTATACACATATAAGAAAGTGCATTAGTGCATTTATTCAATTACTTTCAATTTTTGTTAAGTAAAAGCAGTACTAGGATAACCTTGAATTATGATCATATATTAAAGTGTCATTTCAAAAGATCTACCAAGTAATGGATTGTTTGCATAATTTTCTTTGTCAGTATTCTATTAATAATTTACCCTTCCACTCAAATTTCAGTATTAAAAACATAAACAAATCAGATGTCTTTATCTCTATATAATGAGGGGTTTGGATTATGTTGCATTATTTTACATAAATATGGTACAGGGGAATAAGCATTTTCTCTAACTGATTTTTTTTTATCAAATGAGCCAACCTTTTAGAGAATGAGTCCAATGGTTAGAAAGCTTGGCTGTAGTGTCACACTAGTGCATATACAAACACACACACATACATACACACATCTCTGCCAGCTATTGCTTCCTGTTGTTGGGATCTTTCTTCCTGTACACAGCAGCTCTGACCCAGTGAATTTTTGTTTAAAAGATTCTATTACTATTTATTCACGCATATGCTCTCATCTGACAACAGCAGGCCTTATTATTTAAAATAGCTTTTAAGAAAATGGAGACGTAGAATTCTAAAAGACAATAAACCACTTAATTTTAGTTAATTTTATGATATATCTGGTTTTAGCATTTGTCGCTGCAATAAAACATATGTTAACTCCCTAATAAAACCTGAGTGATTCTGTATCTGTCACCTCTTCCTGCTTAGGGAAGGAGGATGCAAGTTATTACCTCGAGAACAGTTGTTCCCGTCTCCTGTGCAGATCCATATCATTCTCAAATTTGCATTCTGATAGAGAAGCAACAAATGTTACTTAAATCCCATGAAGTGTGTTAATTATACCAAGCTCCGTGAAATTATGGGTGAGAGCGTCAAAAGGAATTATACGCTCATCTTGGGTCTCTTGAGCATATCTTGTCAGATTAATGTCTTTGTCACTTATATGATAACCTTAAAATTGCTTTTTTCCCTTAAGTGGTATTCCCCAAATCTCAGTGTTAGTAAAATCTCACACAAAGCTAAATAGCAGATGTACTTTGGTGTTATTTATATAAATAACATTGACATCTTTAGAGAAACAAGTCAAAATTCAATTTCAAAGCTGTATTGAATGAGTAAGTGCATCTTACTCTTTGTACTTAATTATAATTATAAATGTTACTCCTCATTTTGTTTTGAGTCTGAAGGATAGAGTATGAAGACAGAAAATAATATCACATCTTTTGCATAGTCATATAGGATAAAAAAATCTCCAGAGCTTTACCCTACACCTAATTGTCTCTAGGCTCAGTGGAAGAATATAGACATAGCTTGGAAATCCACAAGTGTTTCCTGGACCGTTACTAGATTGTTCATATGTTCAAAGGACAACTATGTGGAGCTAGGGAACATTTAATGTGATTCTTTCTGTCAGTTCTGGAATGAAAAAGAGAAGAGGTGGGGAAAATATAAGTATTGTGGTATTTTGTTAAGCTGTACTATATTATCTTATGTTGCATACATTTATTAGAATCTGTATGGCACTATAAATATTAGTTCTGAAATAGATGCACAGTTTCCAGAATTAGGTACTTGTCTTGGAATTGATTACCTGCTTCTTCATTTGCTGGTTATGAGAATTTGGGCAAATATATGTTTCTGTGTCTTAATTTCCTCACCTGTCATTTAAATGATAATAGTTACCTCATATGTATTTGGTGAAAACTGGAAGATTTGACATGTGTAACAAGGTTAGGCCAAGTTTTGGCACATACCAAATGTTACCAAAATATTATCAATTATATTACAACAATCTTCAAGTAACTTCTCTGGGCACACACATAGAAATAATCCCAAGTATTTTGCCTACAGTTAAATGGAGAGAATTTAGAAGGCCTTAATTTGGAGCAAGGAATGTTTCTTTAAAAATTGGTTTGGGAAAAATTAGATAGCAGCATAAAAAAAAATGAAACTAGACCACCATCTAATCCCACATACAGAAAAGTAATTCAAAAATGATTCAAGACTTGATGTTCAACTGGGAGCCATAAAATACATAGAAGAAAACGTAAACCATATGTTCCTTGACATCAGTTTTAGAGATGTGCTTGGAGAATCAATGTCAATGACAAAGGAAATGAAAGTAAGAATAAACAAGGGAGATCACATTGAACTTTAAAAGTTTCTGCATAGTGAATGAAACTTGCATCAACATTAAAAGATACCATAAGCCATTTGAGAAAATATTGTTATACCATAGGCCCAACAATCTGTTAATATCCAAAACATACAAGGAACTCATCAAACTCAACAATGAGAAAACAATCTGAACAAACAATGGACAGAGGATCTGAATAGTCACTTCTTCAGAGAAGACATACCAATGACAAAAAAGAAAAAAAAAGTGACAAAATGTTTATCATCTATTATTAGAGAAATGAAAATCAAAACAAACTGATATCCCACAAACCTGTGAGAATAGCTATATTCAGAAAGACAAGACAGAAATGGTAAAGAAGATATAGATATGGCGTCTATTTGTATCTTGTTGGTGGGAATGTAGACTGATGCAGTCATTACTGAAAGCACTATGGAGATTTGTCAAAATTAAAGATATTACCCCTCTTCTTGGCATTTCCTCCCCCTGGCCCCCAAAAATCACTAATTTGAAGAGGTATTGCACACCCATGTTAGCCAAAGCATTATTCAGAGAACATATGTAAAGAAGAACTAGAAACAACCTATGTTCCTATCAGATTAAAAATCATCAAATAAAGAAGATATAGGATGGGTGGATGGATGGATGGATGGATGGATGGATGGATGGATGAATGGATGGATGGATGGATGGATGGATGGATGGATGGATTCACCTATACAAAAATATGAAATCCATCCATTTGCAGCAACATGGATGGAACTAGAGAGTATTATGCCCTGCCCTGTGAAATGTATAAAAAGAAGGGCATTGCCATGTGATTCCTCTCACATGAGATATATAGAGAAAATAGTGGTGAACTAAATAAAATTAAAATAAATGTAAGTGCTATGAGACCAATTATATTTTGCCAGAGAGAAAGAGGAAAAGATATGGATAAATTACTTCAAAGGGGATAGAATCCACATTGGCAATGAGCTTAATATTGATTCTCAATGATATATTCTAGAAACTGAAATAATATTATAATGCAATCCTTCTTAAATTTTTGAAAATGAAACTCAAGAGAAAATTTCATAGAAAGGAAAACACATATGCAAAATATTAAACTACAGCACCATTATCCACCCCGAGAAAGCAGCAACTCTTAGAAAGTCACCTTGCAACTGAAAAAAATCTCAACCCATTGGAAATCTATATGATATGTCAGAGCCATCTAAGAGACAAATCTAATTCTTCTGGCTGAAAAATAACTTGCAGTCATCTGCTCTTCTAGTTTGCTAATATATAGAAGAATGGTTTGGTTTGGCAATCAATGTCCTAGAGTCACCCAAGACCTTGACATATCGTTTTTCTTTGAAACTTTAAAGAAGATTACTGTAAAAGCAGGTAGTCTGTAATTTTGTTCAACAACTTGCTGTTTTGCTTGTCACTGAGTTAACTGTTGCTAGGAGCAGATCATCTATGTCTTCTAAAGATCCTTGTTGAATGTTTAAATTGTTTGGATTCAGTTTTGAAATACAATGGTTTTGTATTCATGCTAAAAGGATAAATAATAAATCAATCCATGCACTGCAGATAATGTGATGACAAAAAGTATGTACTGCACTACTTAGTACCTTATTATTTTTCAAGTGATTTTATATGCATATTTTTTCTTTATTTTCAAAATAAGTCAGTTATTTATCAAGAACAACAGTTTTTAGCACCATTGAATATATAGATATAGACTGGTTATTCTATAAAGCACCCTCATTTAAAAAAATGCACGATTGTTCTATTAAGAACAATCTTAATCCCAAACCACCTGCCATCAGATACCAGAATCATGTAACTGTATCAATTATTTGGATGACAGTATTTAGAGATAAAGTAGAAATCCTAATTTTTGAATGGCTACTCAAAAATTTTGTCTGAATAAAAATCACAGATACTGAAATGAAATTACTATTAATTTTAAAAAATGGAGCCAGATGACTAAATTTTTGAGCTGTTCTAGAAATTTTAATATAGTTAATATAATATCTTAATGAGCAAAATATACTTGAAAGTAATAATTGTAATGTGAATGCCTTGCAAATAATTTCCCAAGGCTATTCCATTTTTCCCCTACAAAAAATCGCTTAAAATGAAAGAGATTATATCCCAGCAACTCTGTTCCAATGATATTTTGTCAGATAAAGTGGGTACATTTTAATGACATAGTGTACAGAATTTAAAAAACAAGAATATCAATGACATATAATTCTAAGCAGATATAGTCATTATGATTGTGAGGATGTATCATAGAATATTTAATGTTAAAGACTTTACTTTTCTGAAAAATGAAAATCTAAGTCTTAAAACAGAGATGAAAGAGAATACAGATTTCAATCAGAATACTCTTAATGTTCAATAAGAAGATGGAAAGAATGATGTGATTTTCAGGTAGAATCATGTAATTAGCTTTCTATTAGAAATAGACTACATATACCATAATTTCTGATGATTCTTCTGCCTTAACTTACATAAATGAAAAATCCCTTGGTGAATTTCTAAAGACAAATTTGTAGAAACAAGTCACATGATTTCCATAGCATTTAAACCCACAGTTCACTCATTCATTCATTCAGCGGTTATTTGTTAAAGATCTCTTACTGTGAAGTACTCTGCCACCTAAGAGAGATCTAAGAACAGAGAAAATATCAGTGAAAGAAAGAAGTCACAGATCACAATAACATGAGCGTAGACAGTTACACAGAGAGATGAGGCACATAAAACGAGGTGCAGATATAGCAGCATGCTTGGAAATACAAAGGACAAAGGTACTTAAAATTCTAGAGGAGCTCAAGAAAGATTTCCTCAAGCAGTAAGATCAGAAATGTACCTAAAAATGCATAAGAAGCATGTTTTAAGAAGAAGTAATGCAAAGGGATGGGGAGAATTTTAAGTTAGTTCCAGACAAAAACATTAACATGGAAGTGATTTAAAATTTTACCCACATGACTTTTGCAAGGTGTTAAGGACAATGTTTTTTGACTAGGGATGGAAAAACAAAGACAAAAACAGAATGGCATATGGAAGAATGGTGATAAATCAAAAAGGTTTTACTATGCCAAAAATATAAACAGTAGAGAAAATAAAAGAGTCTTGATTGATACCAATTGGCATAGTATATTTTTTGGTTTTCTACAGCTCTTCTGTAATTATTGACAAAAATAATACCAAAGAGGAAGAAGTGGAAATATTTAGGTATGCGGATGTAGGAAACTGTACTTGAGACAGTGATAGTTGAAATTCTCCAATGCGACATATTCAAGACATACTTAGCATTTAATATCAGTACTACATAAACAATTGTGAGAGGGGAAACAGAGGGCTAAATGTTGGATAAATTTTAGGTTTCTAATATGAGAATAGTAAAGATAGTATTAGTCACATTCTCTTTAAAAAATTGACAAGGTAAGACTTGTTTAGGGATAGTGAGGTATGTGTTAGTGGAGAATGCTGTAAATGGTCCAGATAACTGGGTCTTAGAAAATACTTTTCTGCAGGATTCAAAATTTTGTGGGATAAGTCTAACATAGAATTTGGACATAGATCACCAACGTCTATGACAGACATTTTCTAAATATGACCCAAGTAGGTCCTGGATCAAAATAACTGAGGATACGTCCTAAAATGCAGAATTAAACACCTCATCTAGAAATCATAAGTGAGATGTGGAAGGGGAGCTTAGCACTTCTGAATGACAGTAATTGACATTGTCCCAGGAAGGTAGAATAGCATGTCATGAGAATGAAGATGAGAATACCATTAGCAGCCGGTAATATTTAAAAGAAAACTGTAGGCAACACATTTTCATGAAATATAACTAAACAGCATGACTACCTTGGGTTGGTTTCTTAATAGTGAGTGTGTTTGTGTGTATATCAAATAAAGTGGCACATTGTCAATGGTTTAAGTCTCCTGACACCCTGCATGTGGTGGTAGTAGTGGTGGTGGTGGTGGTGGTGGTGGTATGTGTGTGTGTGTTGTATGTATGAAAGAAAGAGGTACCCAGAAGAGAAATGATAATTTTGTCTCACAAAAAAAAAAAAAAAAAAAAAAAAAAGTTTCTCACCAACTTTACCCCACTAGAAATCCATTATTGTGTGTCTGATGCTTTTCTTGGCACATTAAGGTGAAGTTAGAAAGTGGTGGAGGATGGGTGATATCAAGTGAGATAATATAGGGTATTGTTTTTAAATTGCAAGATTTTAGAATAATGTTCACCAACACTATTATGATTTGGGAATAAAAGCAGCACTCTCATCCAATCTGGAAGGTGCTTGATTTTGACCATTCAGAAATCTTTGCTTGCTCTAGAGTATCATGAAATTATAGACAGGGAAAATCAAGAAATTCAGTTTGGTTTTT
This sequence comes from Uropsilus gracilis, assembly GCA_004024945.1. Lineage (NCBI taxonomy): Eukaryota > Metazoa > Chordata > Mammalia > Eulipotyphla > Talpidae > Uropsilus > Uropsilus gracilis. The sequence continues at coordinate 19,408 of PVHY01011448.1, forward strand.
CTAGCAGAGTATCATAATAATCAAATTTTGGAACATTGATGGGGTTGTACTTTTTTAAAGGTAAATATTCCTTGAGAACAATAAATGACTTGTTTTCACATAGAACAAAGTAAGATGGAAATTAAAAACTATCTAATTAGAGAAAAGACATATATTGAGACTATTTTTAGGAAAATTTTTCTATGAATTAAATTACTTTCATAATAGATAAAATGTTTCCAAAATACTCAACCTGTAACTCCCATGTAGCCTTTGTGTAACAATGAACACTGAGTAGTGGCTATTTACAATTTCCTGGCTGTTGTAATCAATGGTGATACCTATGCCTCGTTACAGGAATTGTTAACTAGGCTATCTTCAATTAAAATGGCAAGAAAATGATGGCAGGTCTGTGAATAGAGAGAAAACTCATCAACATATCATCAAACCTAAGAACAAAGCTGAAAACGACTATCATTCCATAGAATTTTTCAGAATCATTAGTTGAAATAATGAAGATATGGGCCATTGTCTGAGAGAGAGGTTGTAACACATCTGCGAAATTCATGCAACTCCAATAGTCATTAATCAAAGCCTTTCTATGACATTTAAACATGTATTTTGTGACAGATTTTCTGGACAAGGATTCCAATTTTAATAAAAATGTAATACTCTAGGTGAAATACAGATTTTATTAAGTATGGATTTTATTAAGTATATAACCAAAATATTCTGTAAATCATTAAATTCAAAAACATTTTTACTTTAATCATATCACTCTCATAACATTTTTATTTCATAATTAGTTTTGTATTTTCCACGATATGAAAGAGCTACTAGAATACACATCCCAAAATACAATACTGGCTGTGGGGGTGATCTGACTGCGATATGTCACCCTATTGAGCGCCAGAGTTGATATCAGCTGATCTGACTGCCTAGGCAGTGTCCCTTTCCTCCCTTTGTTCCCACCTGAAGCTGCAAGCTTGGTGGAAGAGGATGGTCTTCCCTGAATAGAGTCAGACCACTTCTGCTAGAACCTCCAAACAAGTTTCTGAGATACAGCACTGTACCTGCAGGGAATGTTTTCACTTAATTAAATATGTAGAAAATGCACTTAATTTCATTTTTCTGCCATTGCTTACCAATGTTTTCAACTATGTTTCTCAAGTACACACCTTGAATTTCCAAAGAAAAAATAATCCCCCTGAAAAAAATTATGTGAAATAGAGTTATCTTGCAAACATTTCAGGTAGTGTTCTATGTGATAAATTTGATAGATGTTGATAATTTTTTCAAATTAATACCATAAAATATCCTAACCATCCTTTGGATTTCTTATACATATGGTCACAATATCTAACTAATAGCATGTAAACATAGAATCATTATTAAAGAAAAGTTATGCAATAAATCTCAAAATAATTTCAAAATAGTAAAAATACATGTGAAACTTAATGCTACCTGTTATTTTTCTTTTATCACCTGTGAAATATTGAGTCATTTGGAAAAATCTAAGTCTTACATTTTTTATTACGTCATTCACAAAATCAGCTAGTTTCTAAAGACTAGTTATCAAACAGCCAGGAGTGGTGGTACACACCTGTAATCCCAGACACTTGGGAGGTTGAGGCTAGGGATCACTTGAGTTCATGGGTTTGGGCCTACTCCAGGCAACATGGTAAGAAAAAGAAAAAAATATAAATATAATCACCAAAGAAATTTATTTGTCTTTTTATCTTGAACTTCATTGCTAAATATACACATTTTTGGCTTTTGAGAATTTAAAAAAAACCTTAATAAAAACTTCACACCCAAATATTCATCTTTAGAATAAAGATGATATATTGAAGATAGGTTAACATGTAGATATTTATTTATTTTTTTAGTAGAAAGAGATCTTTTGACATATTTTGTCTCCATGATGCAAATCAGGAGTCACTTTATACTGAAATCGCGGTTTTCTATAGATGCCAGTGAAGTCTCTCCTTGCTCGACTTGACAACCTACTCTCTACTTTACCAGCATTACATTAACTTTCTCAGTAGCCTTGCTGACCTGGGAAGTTGGTGTCTTTCATTTGATGTTTGGATTGCAACTAATGACAAATTATCTTGCAGCTGGAAATATTATCAAGGTATCCTTATGGGGATTTAGTGATAAACATATAAACTTCAATTACCAGCAAAGTCTTTCTATAGAAGGATTTTTGCCCTTTATTTCCTGCTTTTGAGTAAATTTAATGGTACATGTACTATCTTTCCCAGATATAGTGAAATAACCAGCATGCTCCATATGTGTTTGTTATTTACCTGTCAATCAACATCCATGTTTACAAAGCTCATTGTAGACCAACACACATTAAAATACAACTCTTTTTAGTGCTGTTCAAAAGATCTTGATCTGATCTAGTATTACCAGTTGATGTTTGTGAAAGATAATGATTTGTTTTTTCAACTCTCTCCCAGAATCACTCTTAAATCTGCTCCTTGCTTCGAGCTAAGGTCACATGACACTCAGTCTTATTATAACTGACAACTACATCTTGGTTTGAACTCCAATTCAATTTACACAGGTTTTCCTTTACACATATTTCTCATATATTAGGTAAATAGAATGTTCACACAGCCTTAAATCAGTCAAAGGGCAGATAGATGTTTTCTTGTACAAGCTCCCTCCAAAACAGCTTAGCAAACAACTCTGCGTGGCAGTAAGAACTCTGATTCCCCTTGGGCAGGAACTTGTCAGCACAGTTCATTGAGAGAGGAGTGATATTTTGATATTTTTAACACCTATAGTCCTTAAAATTTGTTTGTGATGCGTGCTAGTAATTGATTTCAGATACTGTCCCCAGAATTGGCTGAATGATAATTTCAGAGGTCCTACTGGGAGAGCATGTGTTTTACCTTTCAAAAAGTTCATGCAAAGTTGTCTGTGAGACAACTTTCATGGTTGCTGAATGATCAGTGGTGCCACGTAAGCTATAAATTCATCAATGGACTGACTCTGGCCCCAAGGACTCATTTTGTGGGTCTCCTAGTTTTTGTGTTCTAAATGCACTTCTCTTTATACACGACCTGATTTTTCACACTGAAATTGCCTTGTCTCTTGACTCTTCATTCTACTTTTAACTCCTTGTTGATTCCAGATTCCCTCACTGGTATATGTTTTCATTAAATGACACCGCATTCTATCTGTACCCTTGAACTTGCTTGGTCCCTCTCATTTCTTCTTTGTGTCTTAAGTAATGCACTGAGTAATCAAGTAAGTGCAATAAATGTGTTTTTTATCTACCCTTGTTTTAACAGGAGACTGTTGTTATAGACTGTAGATGTTGGTGTATGTAACATAAATACTTAGTATTGAATACTGTTTTAGCAACTATTATTTAACATATAATTTTAAATATAATATAAATTAATTTATTATAAATTGACTATATCCATATTCAGATTTCTTCAGAGCATACAAACACTGAGCTTCAAAAACATGTATGTGTGTTTTCAAATTTGCAACCAAACCATTTTGAGGGTACCTCTCTCTCCAAAAATGCTCCCTTCAATAATCCCCCCTTTTGTTCATTATTTCTTAGATTAATAGGATGACATCTGATTTTAACTAAATTACCATCTCAGCTACCAGAAGGAAACTCCTAATTTATTCCCTTCTATTTTTTCTCTTTCGCTTTCAACTGTGTGTTGCCTCTTCAGTTAGGCCTACTCTGACTAAGCCTACTTAATCTCTCTACTCAAACCTGCTGTGTCCATTCAGACAACTATAACAAAATACAAAGACAGGGTAGATTTTAAATAACAGAAATTGTTCTCATAGCTCTGAAGTCTGAAGGTTAAGATCAGGGTCCAAGAGAGGGTCCTGGTCTGTGTTACACAAACCTGAGCAACTAGCTATTAGATACTAAGCTCATACACATGGACTCCACCATCCTGATCTAATCACCTTCAAAGGCCCCACCTGTTTGTACCTCATCTTGGAGTAAAGATACCTACACATAAACTTGGGATAGACACAAGCATTCAGACCACAGCACCAGTATTTCTCTAGCCTGGAAGCCTAATATTAATGTTATTTATGGTTATGATATAACACAACTTACAACACAAAAACTTCATAAGAGCAAGGAATTGTTTTATCATGCTCTCTTATCTCTCATAAGAAAAATGGTAGATGCTTAATAAATATATCTTGAATGCCTTTTATCCATCAGTGGATAACTACGGAGCTACTTTCTTAGTCAATTTCATTAAAATTTTCCTCTCTCTAATCAGTTTTAACTCATTCCACAAGCACTTAAGTATCTACTGTCTGTCATGAGACATTAGAAACATTAAAATCATACATCATAATCATTTAACAAATATTTGTTAAATATATTGCCCTATATTGCATTAACAGTTAAGCTTATTAGAAAATGTTGTCATAGGATAATTGCTAAGCCCAGAGTTCAGGATCTCTCATTTCTTGATAATTTAATTTTGAAGAATTTGATAAGTGACTTATAAAAATGATTTGCAAAAGGAATAATAGAAAATGTTTAAGTGAGGCTTTAAAAATCCCCCCTATCTTACCTTTTGCAGAATCACAATTTAACTTATTGCTTATCTTTTTTCTATTAATTTTCCCCAGTGTAAAATTATCATGTGAATATAAAGCTATTGATGAGAAATTACATTCTTGTACTAAGATTTGTTTTTTTAAAACAGTACCAATGTGAATTCATCTTTCAATTGTGTTTAATTTAAAATAAAGAATATTTTAAATACCAAGAGAATACACTGTGAATTAGTTATCTATATAAAATTAGAGAATGGGTGCAATTATGCAGAAACATGAAGTCAGAAATTTCCTTTTCTTCAGTTTTCTGAAATACTTTAAAAGACAGTATTATGGCACATTTTACATCTTTGTGTTCTTACTGCAAATAAAATATATCAGAGAAAAAGTTAATTGTGGATGATTATATTATTCTAACTCCTTTTATTACATTACATTGATACAGCACCTTTGTAAGTCTAGTCCTTTGTAAAATTATCTGAAGGACACAAAATTATTAGATAACATGGTTTAATTGGTAATTCACGATATAAATTCATAAGCAAAAAGCTTAAAAAAGCCATTACATTACTAGAGGGGAATTCTAAAACATTTCATTTATTTAAGCAAAATAAATTTAATAGGGTATATTTTGGAATATTTTGGGTAAATATCATGGTGATAATTATGACTCAGTTGAATTTTTTAGTGATAATATCAACTATGCAGTAAACTAAGGGCCACAAAATGAGAAATATAGTTGGGGTGAAATTAATCTGTCCTAACTGGAGTAGATATCATTTTTAAGTAAATAAGAAGTGATTGGAGTTAGCCATGGATCAGGAAAGATCCTGAATTTCAGAATTGTTAATTCTAATTACATTTATGAATAAGGAAAGAGTTAAATTCACCCTTTTTGGTAGCTCCTTATGATGTACTTGAAACTGGGTGCCCCTCCCACCCTTGGGTTGTGGCAGTGGCCTCTCTCCCTTGGGGGCGGTGGCAGTTGAAAACTCCTGACAGTTGAAAACTGCCTGAGGAAGCAGCTGGAGGATTTGCACCAGAAACAGAGAGAGGAGGAGGAGTGGCACCACATGAAGTTGGGAACTGAGAGGTTTTGGCACCTGGAAAAGGAGGCAGGAGTGGATCCTTCCAGGGCTCCTGTAACACTGAACCCTGAAGGTGGAAGAAGCTGTGTGAGGGTGAAGGAAAGGTGACCTGGAGAAAGTGCTGAGCCAACGTGCAACCCAGAGAGATCGCTGAGTGCCTACCTCTGAGGTTTGGAGGGGCAAAGGGGCATTATCTTAGACTGTGTTTAGGACTATTGGACTAAAGTGTGACTGGAGTAAATAACAGGTCATTTGTGGCTTTAAAAGGAAACTTTACTTTTTCTTGGTTAATGTTCCTTGTTAGTAGTTTTCTTGGTTAACTTTCCTTGTTAATAAAATCCCTTTTTTAAACTGCATTTTGACAGGTGATACAGACCTGTGGCTTGTATGGTGGAAAATTTTGCCTCCTTTTTGACCCAATTTCATACTGAAATTTGTTATAAAGTAGATATCACCTTTGAAAATAAAGACTAATGTTGACTTCTGTGTTGACTTTTGTGACTTTTGTGTGAATGTTGTGTAACATAACCCTGATTAGAAATTTGTAAATACTTTGTATATTCTCTCTTGATTTAGAGATTGACACAAAACATACATTAGTAAAGTCAATAACAGTTAATTTTTTAAATATTTTTCCTGTGTAGTCTGTGAATGATAAGCCAGGATGCTGTCTATAAATGGGTCTTAATCAAATTAATTTTTTAATCAGATTATAAAATCAATTATATTATCATTTTTCACTGAACAAAATAAATAAATCTGTAACAATATAAATATCCTAGAGGGATGGTGGTAAGCACAAAATGTAAATAAAAATCATCTAGGAGAATTCCCAAAACAAGAATTGTTTGTATTTATTAACTTCTGTTAGAAAGCCAAGAAAATACCAAGACCTCTCCAGAGTTCTGAATTCTTATATTTTTATTCTGCAGTGTGCTGTAATAATCTGTTTCCATAATGGTATTTTCATACTACTTGTATTCTCAAATGTATTATGAACTCACTGAAATCAGGAACAGTTTTATTTTCCATTTTTGTTTCTGTAATTAAATATTCAAATACACAGTCAAAGTGAACTACTAATTTTAGTTAACTAAGTGGTGGAGTACATTATTATAAAGCCATTCACAATCCTGAAGAGAGAAGAGAGGACTGTAAATTAAGTATGGCTTACTCCTGTTGAATCATTATCCTATATGTTTCATTTTTCTTGAATTGTTCCTTTCATTTCTAGATGAATCCTTTCTTGTGAATTTCAGCTTACTTTATTTTTCCTTCAATTATTTGTGTGGCACATTCTGTTGCTCCACACATATCAACTCACCCTCTCATAGCTTTTAGTACACACTGGCTCCAGTTCCAAATGCTAAAAAGCAGCTTTCTGTGGTGGTTGGAGTCTACTAACCTTCTTCTTTAAAGAATTAATATCCTGAGGGACAAATACTCTTCTATATACACCATAGTATATGCAGATAGTTTTTTTCTCATATTTAAGATAAGATGTTTTATATGTGAGGGACACCAATTTGCCCCGGTGGAATCAAACTCCAGTTTTATATTATAAACTGGATCTAGTAATTTATCTTTAGTGAAAATTTACTAAGAAACAAATCCTGTATTCCAATGCTTCAGTTCCTGTGTCACTTCCTTCTTTGTCAGGATCTCTTAAAATCTTCCTTCAAATAAACTATTTAAATTTGAATCATTTCTTTGGCACTGTTTCTGAAGAAACCCAGATACAACCAATCCTTCAAGTTATTGTTTCTAAGTAAATTGTATTACTTTTAGTCCATAATCTATCTGTCACCATCTGCGGAATTATCTATCAAGCTCAGTTATCTTCCCCTTTTCCTTTCCCCAATGTATGTCTATGTTTTATAATATATGACTACTGCCACATCATTACATTTAAATCATTACATGTTAAAAATCATCCTTTTATCATTATTGAGACAACCTTTGTCCCTTTTATGGATTTTCCCATCTTCCTGCTTATTTTTCACATGCCAGCACAAATAATCCCACTTAAACTGTGCATTAAATATATCCCCAAAGTAACATCAGCTTAGGAAAATTTTCTTAGGAAACATTTTCTTAAGAGAAGTTAAACTCATGGATGCTACATTCAAAAATCCTCATGTTCTATGTCCAATATATCACTCTGAGCTCATTTCACCTCCATCCATTTTTTTAAATAATGTGTTTCATTGTTGCTGAAATATAAGCTATGTGATCTTTCGAGTGGAGAATTTAAGTTGATTGAGCAGACAATAAATGTGAATATAAAAAATAATGGGAAATAAAAATATATTTAGAGCAATGAACAAGAACTTTATTGATAAGAAAGTAAAAATCCCTTAAAACTAGAGGGAAGGAAGAGTGAATATTTGTAAACATGCATCCATGAAAGTATTTTCAATATATAATCACAATCTGCAGAATCACCTTCAGCATATGTTGAATATATGACATAAAGTATTTCTGATATCTTGAATATTGAGAACACATACATATGTTTGGCCCCTAGTTGAATAGAAGTAGAGATGACTGTTCTTTTCTGAAAATACAAGCTAAATTCCCTTGGAAATGACTATATAGAAATCTTTATATTTTTAAAAAAATTATTAGGTGTTCTATATTTGTTTGATTGTTTTGTCACTTATGTGATCATTAAAAAAGAAATATGTACTTGGTTAGTTACAATTTGAGGCATGTCCTTGAATGACTCTTCAGGTCCTGTGTATATCTATAAACAAATTGAAAAATGCTATGGTTTTACAGAAGAGGAATGGTGTAATAGAGATTGTAGGTAAACACATTCTTATTCTTCTTAGAAAGGGACATGGCCTTTTATAGGTTTTGTGCTTTTTACTTATCAAGAGTTCCTGTTAACTAAAAGTACATTAAATGATCTATCTCATATTTTACGTTACCTCCAGGAAAAAGTAATAGTTTTCCAAGAAGATTAAGAAAGAATACAATGTGGAAATGATTGTGGAGAGAATCTAGAGTTAGAGAGGAAAATACCATGTCATAATATGTTTTGCAAATCATCTTCCCTGAGATTTAGCCTCACCCATCTACTGTAATTATCACTAATATTAGCATTTATTTATATATTATTTTATTCACTAGCTAATGTCAGTGACAGGCTAGGTGATTAAAATACATATGAAATAAACTGCATAGAATCAAGTAAATAGCAGATATGCAAACTAATGATTTTGAATCAATATGAAGATTGTTATCAAATTTTATATGCAAAATAAAGAATCTTCAATCAGGATTACAGCAAAAATACCATGATGGTTAGTAGAGTTATCAGTCTTAGAAAGGAAGAGTCACAAAAGATCACTAGAAGTGAAACTTGCTAACTTGTTTCCTTTGTATTATATAGATAAAACAATGATCTAGTACTTTTTTCTTTTCTTTTTTTTTCAGTTAAAGTTTCCTGTACCTTTATCTTTAATGACATGTATATATATATATATATATATATTTTATAACAGCAAAGATGGTATGAACTAAACAATTTTGTTACAATTAGCATATTCAATAAATCAAATGAAAATATTTGCATTTGTAGTAAACTTAAAGGAACACCACAGTATGATGTTGAGGGTAGGGATGTAATGTTACATTCACAATAAAAGAAATCACTACCGTTACGTGGAAAAGCGTTAAAGAATTTATTTTATTTTATTTTTTTATTGTTTTATTTTATTATAATTCCCAAACAACTTTGCTATTGGTTAATAAAATAAAAATTTGATTGAAAATTAGTCATGAAGTAAAATACACACTTCAACTGATTTCACAAATGTACATGAACCCGGAGTTATAAAATAGTGCATGGGAATCCTGTATTAATGAAGACAGCATGAAAAAAAAAAAAACTTGTTTTTTTAAAAGTGTATTTATTAGCAGCAAAGAATTAAATTAAGACTCAATTTATTAACTTTGTTGCTGTTTAGAAATACAAAGTAAAATTATGAAAACTGGCAAACACAGATAATTAATAAGTTGTATTCTTCACTTTTTTTCCACCTGGTACTTTTTATTATCTTCAAGATTTAATTCAATGTCTAAGCATGTGTAGTACCCACTGCCTCAGTCAATCTCACTCACTATTCTGCCCTTTTAATAATTTTAATGAGATGACTAATATTTTATCGCTCATATATCTTTTAGTGGAGGCCCCCTAAGACAATCAAAGGTAGATAGAAATGGAGAAATGTTACATTTGACTCTGACCAGAGCTAGAGTGAAGAGCTATGACTGATCAATATGAACCCTATTAATTTTAATCTAACCTGATGGTTGTTGTTTCTGCTCTTTCCTAAGAGTTAAATTACTTTGAAACAGCACAAAAGCTACTCAGTAGGGCGAGTCAGAAACCACACAAAATGTTTTCTGCCTAACAGTTCAGTTATCACTAAGTCCCACACAGAGTAGAGATGAGAATATGGTTTTATAGTGTATATTTCAAGTCATAGACACCCACTAAAGTGCACTATAATGAAGGTGGTTATCGGTTTGAGTAATTTTGAAGCTGTTAAATGTGTGCTCTTGGAGAATTCACGCTAGGATATTGGAGTCCATTTTGTTGGTGGGTACCAGGTTGACTATTATCCCAAAGACAGTCTATACTTTTCTGAAAAGATGTTATATGTATATATATAATTTTTCTTAAGTCAACTAGAGGCATGAAAAATACAGCCAAATGCTTAAGTTTTTTAATGACTAAAATATAATAAACTGAATTCCAATAGGCCAACTAGATATAGGACTTAAAATTATGAGTAAAAACTTTTACTAAGCTCTATGTGTTTATCAGCATTTGCATATAGTTATGATCCACTATGAAAATTTAATAATCTCATAATCAAATGAGAGAAATATTACATAAGATTGCATTGAAGATGTGATATTTACAAAGTTACAAAACAAACATGAACCTTGAATTTGAAAAAAATGTTCCTTTAGGTTACTGAATTACATGTCAAGAGAAGACAATGGACTGGGGACACAACAAAAGGTACATGTTTCATGGCATGTCTGAGAAAATTGTCATTAATTCAATGTGACTATATTTTAGGATGAGAAAATATAAACAAGAAAATAAAAGTAATTTAGATTTATGTTCTGGAGCATCATTAAATTTTTGAGAATAATTAAGGAAAACTGAAAGATCTGAAGTAGAAAGAAAAGTGCCAGTAAAAATTCAGTAATTTTCAGTGAAAATCCTAGTAACAGATTAGTTGATAGGTTGAAAAGTAGAAATATCAAAGAGAGTCCAAGAAAGTATCTGGAGTTTTCTAATGAGAAATAAAAAGAATCTGTTAAAAAGATCCAGAGGGGTTGAAAGAAAAGAAGACCTGTGCATTAGCTGCTTTATGGATAGAAAATACATAACTAATCATTATAATCTTATAACTATTTATTTGAAAATTTATTTTCTTAAACTTGTAAAAAACTGATATTTTCTTAATAAAAATAGGAAAGAGTAACTTTGCGATAGATTTTGAGAAAGAAATTGAGCCTGTGCAGTTATTTTGTACTAGTAAATATATTTGGGGCATTCTTTAGAGATTTATTTAGGCATATTTATATTTCCCCTAACCTTTTATAGTAGAGATAGGAGATAGATCAAGACCAAAAATACAGTTTTAGATGTTATAAACACTGTGTGGTGCAAGACAAGATGAAACTCCTTTAAAAAAGGAAAACATAACCAAGATGACTAAGAATAGAGAAGTACAAGAAGCCTGAAGATGCTAGGATTTAACAAGGAAAAAATTGCTTATATAGTATTACATATGGATATGTTAAATATACACTACATATATACATATATATACTATCTATATAGTAATTAACTTCTTGAATTTGCATATTGTGGGGAAGCATTTATTATCTCATGTTGTGCATACCTCTACAACTCAAATACTTAAAATTCTTTCAGATTTGGAACTGCACCATATAGATGAGTCAACTTTTAAATAGTATAATGTGTGTAAGATGCCTCAAAAATTCAAGAATTTTTCCATTTATTTTTTATCAGTGATCTGGTAACTGAAAAGAATAGCAAGTTCATGTGAATGTCCCATCTCTGTTCGACACTCCTTTTCACTAACACCTGCTCTATCTGTGTGTGCCAATTGCTCAGTCTTTATACAGAAAGAGAACAGCAAGTAATGTGTACTGGTGATAACTTACAAGATTCACATAGAATGTGCTACAGAATGTATTTGTATATATTTATGGCTCTCTTTGTAGAATAATGTAAAATTAAATTAATTCAGAGCCTCTTTTCACAAAACAGACTTGTTTATCTCAAGATAACCATTTTGAATGTAGAAGACCATAAAAACAGCCTTTCAGAATAAGCAAATAGAAAAAAAGCAATGATGTTTTTATATCCAGAATAAATTTGTCCCAGAGAGAATACTATAGACATTATTTCATCATTTAGTTTTATTTACTTGTAGTTTATTTTCTTGAGACATATATTGGCTTAATTTGAACAGATGGATTAATGTTGTAGATAAGGCATTTAGCCACAAGCTATTGGGTATTTAGGTTCTTTGTAGAGCTGTTTACCATATTCCATCATCGATCCATATTCAGAATTGCCCATTCAAATCAATGATGCAGTCTGAATAAAAATATATGGCAAGATGTAGAAATTACTCTGATATGAGCTTTATAAGCTAAAATATCTATCTCACATTTTGCTCAACTTAAATACTTTCTAGGATTAGCTGCCTTCTTTGTAGTATTAAACATAAACAAAGATCTAAGGAAAGAAGCACTAATATAACAATACAATATATTTTAACTAATGTTTCTGCCATATACACATAGGGACCACCAGTAAAATATGGATAGTGACTATTCTTCTTATTGTTTTTTGTTCCTTACCTTGACTCTTATTAGAAGATTCAGAGTTTAGAATTGATTAAAGAAAAAAAAAGTTTGCCTAAATAGAAATATACCTAAACTTATTAACAAATTTCAAGTGAGTACACAAAATAAACTAAGGAATGAAAACAAGTCATAAATTATCAGTCAGTAATATATGTGGTTATTTAAATACCGAATATTTAAATTTTTCAGATGCCATTAAATTGTGGAAACACTTTAATTAACTGATGAGAATAATCTTATGTCTCCACCATAGTTGCCAAAGTAGAACAATATATCTTAAAAATTGTGTTGAACTAACAATGGCTTATTCCATTATATAGGTTTCAAGTGTACATCTTTATAAATCAACATGTGCATATGTAACATTCTGTTCTCTGCCGAAACTCTTATTTGGAAACTTTTAATCTGTCTTTCCTCTTCACAATTTTGTCTCCTTCAATAGCATTTATTATTTTTTAAATTATTTTTCATTTGATTGTATACATATTTTTGATATCATTATATTCACCAAGGTCTCCCACCACCTTGTCTTCTGTAAACCATTATCTTAATCTCTTGTGCCCATTCCTCCTCCTACTTTACCCTCTCCCATTCTTGCTCTGTGCTTCAGTTCTATTGACAGTTTTAAATTTTACTTGTCCTTTTATATGTTTGTTTTTCCTATGCCTTGCATATAGGTGAGATCATCTTTTTTTTTTTTTTATGTTCCAGTAGGATATATTTTTTTTAATGAGATCATCTTTTATTTTCCTTTTTCCTTCTGGCTTATTTCTTCTAGTATGATCTTTTCTATGTCTATCATGTTATCATACATGCATCAAATTTGTTGTTTTATTTGATGGGTAATATTCCATTGTATACACATACCCTGACTTTGTGATCCATTCATCTGTTTTGGGGGATTTGGGTTGTTTCCATATTCTGACTATTACAAATAGTGCTGCAAGGTAAAATTTAAATGCTATTGAAGGACAAGCATCGAAATCCTTTTAAATTCTACTTATCTATATTTTATATAATGTTAATAATGAGATAATAATCAAAGTGCATACTATAGAATAAAAATGATTTACATTTTTCTGAAATATACATAAAGCATGTGTAATTATAAGCAGTATTCACCAAATATGACTCATTGTAACTCTTCATAATATTCATGACAGATATGTCATTTACATACACAGAATACTAATTGATAAGTTTAGAGCTATAACCTCACATAGAATATGGACTATAGTGAACCTTTGGGACCTTCTTTATAAGATTAATATCTTATCCTGATGAGTCCTGTCTCCTCATCCTGACTGAGTAAGATCCTAAAGGCTATATATCTAAACTGTTGCACATTTAAGACAAGATAGAGCACACTAAGAGTGGTATGGCCATACATGACAGAGCACTTTCAAATGAAAATGAAATTGGAAAGTTCAAATGCTGAAGAACTATTCTAGAAAATAAAAAAAATCAAATATATGAATGTGTAATGAAATATATAAACTGTGCAAAAATTCAGATGTATAGTATTAAGTTATAAAAAGTTAGTAATCTGAGAAAAAAGAAATAAAATGAAAGATGAAATTTTGGGGTAGAAAACTTAGTGGTGAGTTATGTACACAGATTTTAAAACTTTGGAGAAGATGGTGTCAGAGGAGATTCTGGCTTTGTTCCTGGGACAATAAGCTTAAATAGCTTATAGGAACACTGGGTTATGATGATTCTATGATTTGGAACATAATTAGAATAACTCTTAACCTTAATAGAGATAGGTACTGACAGGGCAATACAAATGCTATCTGAAGAAATACTATACAGGAAAGGCAAGTAGTAAATGGTGCCTGAAAGGCACTGACTGAGTCAGAAACAAAGAGAAAAAAAAAAAAAAAAAAACCTCCACAAACCAACTAACTGTAAATATGGAAGAACTTTTCTTTTTATCACATACAAAGTTCAAAATTGGTATGATAAAGAAATTAAATTTAAAAAAAACACAGAAAGGCTGCTTATATATATATATATACATATATATACATGTATATGTGATATATATGTATGTTATATATGAAAATATATTGACTATAGATGCATATATACTGCATTCATATTTTGCATATATATGCATATAGATGGCATATATATGAAAACTGAGAAAAAAAATGTCCTGAGACATAAAATTGACCAGCAAAGGCCAAAATTGAAGTTTTAAATAAGAAAATAATGGAAATACAGTTTGTAAAAATATTAATTAAGGGAATAAAATATTTTTGATAAACTTACAGAAATAGAATGGAACAAATGGAAGATCAAGACAGTGACCTCAACAACAATTATACTCAAGGGATTCAGGTAGAAGAGGAAAAAGAAATATGAATGAGCCAAAAAATGAAGAAATACTTCCAGAATTATCTAACCCCATGAAGAAAGGCATTTTAATCATAATGGATATCCCAGAAAGCAAAAAGAGAAGGGAACAGAGAACTTAAAGAAATAATAGAGAAAAACTTGAATAAAGAAATAAATATGTAAGTCTAAAATGCCAAAATGCTTGCTTATTAAAATGTAATGAAACCTACACCAGGATACATAGTACTGTAATCTTCAAGAGTTCAAGACAAAAAAAGAATTTTGAAGCAGACTAGAGGAGAAAAACTTTTAAAGGAAAACCCCTATCAAGCTTATATCTGGCTTCTCTGAGAAAACACTAGGAACAAGGAAAAAGGGATAAAACATGATAAAAATGTTTAAAGATAAAACTGCCACCCATTATACTATACGCTATGAGCTTCTCTCTCAGATATGAATGGGAACTAAAGGTTTTTTAGACAGAAATGGAAGAAATTTTCAAAAGCTAGACCTCACTGCTAAGAAACATAAAAGGAGCTCGTCTATCTAAGGAGAACACCTGCAAATAATTGAACAAGGAAACAGGAGCAGTAAAATTAAGTGCACATAACAGAGTAGCACACCTTATATTATCTGTTACCACCTTATATTATCTGCTACCTAAGTGTAAATTGAGTCAATTCACTACTATTCATATATTAGAGGTCTCCTTCTTCTTTCTTTTTCTTTTTGTGGTTGATTTCAAGTTTGATAGTATTGTGATCAGAGTTTGGTTAGATTAAAAAAAAAAAAGATCTGACTTTCTGATGTCTCCAGAAAATTTGTTTAAACTCCAAAGATAAACACAGGCTCAGAGTGAAGGGTTGAAAAACAGTCCTACAAGTTGATTACAACTCAAAGAAAGATATGGTCAGCAATATTTATGTCAGATAAAATAGATGTCTAGCTAGAACAGTTATAAGAGATAAAAATGGGTGCTATATAATAATTAAGGGAACAATACAGCAAGATAATATGATATCCATCTATATGTAGTCACTAAATGAAGGACCACCAAATTAAATAAGGCAATTAATATCAAAATGAAAGTAGATATTAGGGCAGCAGATTAGTGGCTGGGCACTTCAACCTTCACTCTTACCAATGGATGGATCAAACAGACAGAAAATACCTAAGGACAAAATAGACTTAAGTATATAATTGTACCAAGTAGCTGACTAGATATTTATAGGGAACGCCTCCTCCCTGTAATAACTGAAAACACATTCTTCTCGGGTGCACACAAGCATTTTTCAGGATTGACCACATAATGGGTTATAAAACAAGTGAACTGATGAAGATTGAAATCATACCAAGTATCTTTTCTGATCACAATGGTATCAAACAAAACACCAGCCACAAAAAGAAGGAAAGGGAAACCTATAATATAGGAGCCTTAATAGTTCATCTTTGACTAAGTAGTTAAGAATATACATGGAGAAAGAAAATTCTCTTTAAAAAGTAGTGTTGATATAACTGTACAGCTACATGTAAAAATGTCAGGCTAGACAACTCTCTCATACCATTTACTAAAATTAACTGAAGATGGCTAAGACTTGGATACAAACTAAATCCATAAAATACATAGGAGAAAACAAAAAAAATATAATGTCTTTTGCATGACATAAACTTCAGTAATATCTTATAGATTTGTATTAAAAAGTGAAAGAAATAGAAACAATTGGGATTGCATCAAAGTAGAAAATCTTCCACACAGCTAGATAATCTATCACTAAAACAGAATCATACACTATGATCATTATATACACACCATAGTTCCATTCAGGGCTGATATACCAAATCATGTAGAACACATAAAACTCAGATAAAGGAAAATAACCTATTCAGGCAAAAAAAAGGGGGGGGGCAGAAGCAATGATAATTAGGCACTTCAGTAGGCACATGCCGAACTGCTCATACTCACACATTTGTCAGAGAAATGCAAATCAGTACCACGATGAGATATGTCTCACATTGAAAAAATTGAAGACATTCAATTTGAAATTACTTAAAATAACTGTAACTAATACATAAATTATATTAAAATTTAAATCATGTTATTTAGCAATATGGTTGGCCATTTATAATAAGTTGCTAAAAGTTAAATATATTTTCCTATAGACAAAAAGAGGCTGTATATATTTATTTCACTCTTTAACTTATTTACATAAATGTCATATAATATAAAGATATATTAATTTGAAATAACCCAAGTCAGATATGAATAATAAAATAATTACAACTGAAGATGAATGTCTCTGGGGTAGTTATATAGACTGAAATTCAAATAAACAAACAGTTAAATAAATAACTTGCATTGGTAAAGTAAAATAATAAATATCCATTTGGAATAGCAACTAAACAAAGCTGACGAAATGTTCTGAAGTCACCGGAGAATATAAGGTACAACCTACCCAGTGAAATAGGAGAATACTGCCCAAAGAGAAATTTTAAATTTTATTAGCCATTGCAACAGAAAAGATACAATAGCATACTTTTATTAAAGGAAATACATTCTGAAATATCACAGGATACAGTCTGAGACAGTAGTTGAGATATTTACATATTGGATTCAGAATAGAAACACTCTGTATATTTGAGATAATCATCTTATGGGACTATTGTCAATGCATTCAGAATCATAAGCTCTTCTTGTCAATTCACTGCATTCTGAAAGCACTCGACAACCTTCGTTGCAATATGAACAATCCTGCAGCAACTCAGTTATCGTTATCAACAAAGATGTGAAATGCTCTATGAAGGTAAACCAGATAAAGTGAATCAATATGGACTCTGGCAACATAAACCCACTGGCATATGAGAAATATCATGATGACACAGACTTGGCTGCTGATATTGTGCTGCTGAACAGCTCTCCGTAAAATCTGTGAAATAAAGACGATTAACCTGCTAATAATCTTTGTATTTGTTTCAGACTAGAACAAAAACATTATTGCTTTCTGAGAGCCTATCATTCTGATTCTAACATGATTAATTCATCTGTGGGATATCTCATAATTTTCTCTCCAATTTTTCTAAATAGTGTCTGAGAATACACCTCTCGTGGTGACATAGATATGTAGAGATGGGCTTTTCGCATCAGTGAAGAGCCCTCCCAGCTCATACTTAGCACCTACAGCTTGCTTACTCCACCATCCCATAGAGGTTTGGTAGTGTTTGAGTAGTCTTTCATTAAAAACTAACATTGAATTTTGAAGTCCAGCAGCTAAGGATTTTAGAAGGTTCCACTCTTTCCCAAGTTAAAAGCTAAACAAACTGAAAAAAAAATTAACAACTTCTCTTAGATCCATCCAGAGTTAAGAACACAGGACAGCCTGTTGCCCCCCAAATAGGAGAGACTGTAAG
Source organism: Uropsilus gracilis (assembly GCA_004024945.1). Classification (NCBI taxonomy): domain Eukaryota; kingdom Metazoa; phylum Chordata; class Mammalia; order Eulipotyphla; family Talpidae; genus Uropsilus; species Uropsilus gracilis. Next base: position 37,722 of record PVHY01011448.1, read on the forward strand.
GTAGATCACAGAGTCAATTCACAGTTTATTAAAGCAGACCTGCAGGAGCAGAAACTACTGTGGAAATGACAGGTAGTATAAAACCTAAACTGTAATTGACAAATTGTTAGAGGCTCAGTATGGACAATGTTAAGTTTAAAATGTCAGGGTGTTTAAAGTTTAAACCCAGCTATAAGTTCCCTTTCACTTTTGTGAATTTTACATATAGGAACTCTGACAGGTCCTCACAGTAAGTAAATATTAAAGAAAATCCTTTCCTGTTCCTTTCTTTCCCAGAAGAGGGAAGGGAAAGGTGCCATTTTGAAATACACTCCAGGATACTGCTCTTCTTAACCAATTTTATTAGAACATAACCCCTGGTTATTTTTATCAGAGCCTAGTTTATTGGGAAGCAGGTAAAGATGCAATTCTGTTTCCTTTATCAATTCTATTCCCTAAAGGGAGAAGAACCTTGGTAGTGCCATTGAAGTTCTTTGTTTGGAGGCACAGCTCAGTTAATGTCTGACACAATCATATGACAGTACCTTTCTCCTCCTCTACACCTCACCACTGCTTTACAAAAGTTTATTACTGTCATTCCTTTGACTCAGTACTTCATGCCTTCCTTTCAACAACTGCTGTAAGCATACTAGAAGACAACAAACACTTTAAAGTGACTGAGAAAATATCAAATCGTAGTCAGATGTGGCAGGAATTTTGAAATTTGAAGTCCAGGAAATATTTTGGTAACTAAATTAACATATTAAGGACTCTAATGGAAAAAAAAAGTAAGCAACATCAAGTATAGGTGTATAATCTGAACAAAGAAACAGAAAGCATAAGAATCAAAAGATTTACTACAGAACAAAAGCACTACAAATGTATTGTCCAATCAAGCCAGACTTTTTATTTGATTGCGCATCTGTTTATCCTATCTATCTATCTATCTATCTATCTATCTATCTATCTATCTATCTATCTATCTATCTATCTATCTATCTATCTATCTATATATTATATAAATAGTATTATCTACCCTGAAGTTCTCCCATCATTGTATCACCCCTGAACTGTCAATCTTTTGTGCTCTCCCCCGCCCCCATTGTCACCCCCCCCACTTACTCTATGCTTCAGTTCTGTTGGCAGTTTTACATTTTTCTTGTCTGTCAAACCAGATATTTTTAAAATTATTGTCATTTTATTTATTGAGGTAACAGTGATATGCAACACTATGTTTTAGGAGCACAGGTTCAAACCTCTTCAAGTGCATGTTATCACACCATATCCACCACCAAGGTACTAAGAATTCACCATGATAATCAATTGGTATCCCTTTCCCTCTTGCTTCCACCCCTTCCTCTGGTAGCCTCAGTTCTGCTGTCAGAAGCCAAAGATTTATTCTTATTTTTAAAACTCATTTCAAGAAAGAAGATATGATAACCCTATTCCTAACCTGAAGTCATTTAATCTTCTAGCCAATCATTGGTGACAATTTACTAAGCACAGTGTTGTGTTCTTTGCTAAGGATTCAAGAAAATAACATGATTTCTGCTTTTACAAGTTTTTAGTTTAGTGAAGTGGAAAGATATAATTCAATGTAATTAAGAGGCTGCAGAAGCAACACTAGGGAAGGTGATATAGATGAGGAAAGACTTCTTAGAAAAAGTGAGTAAGTCAGAGTCCTATGGAATTTGCCTTAAAGAAACTTAAATACATAAATGCTGATTTGGAGAGACAGGTACATAAACCTTGATTCAACAGAAGCTATATTCTGTGATAAAAGTAAGAATATCAGGCTTGGAAGGTTTGGCCTCTTTAGGATTAAGTTATTTCTCATTTGTAAGTATAAATAAGTTATCTTAAGTAACACATTTCCCTTTAATATTTTATCTAAAATAATCAGTTCACAAGTATGCCAAGATATATTTCTAAATTTAATATTGCAGTTTTATTTAACAAATAAAAAGTGTTACATTATGAAATAATATAATGGAATATTGAATGTCTATTAAAAGTGAAAGGTCAGTGTACATTTGGTTTATGTAACAGGGTATGTTGTGATGTATAAGTGAGAACAGAAGAGGGGCAACCTTCATGTTGCCTCCTGTATGTCCCAGGGGTGTGATGAGCCAGTGCACACCAGACCTGTGGGAGTCACATGGCTTCTCATTATCCCTTTTACTTAGGGACAAGTTCAATAACATCAGTATGGTGTTACCACCCCTGGCTTTTTCTGGGTCCCCATCATCATCATACCCCAACTTGTCAGTGGTCTGAGATCCTGGAGGTTCAGGAATATGATGACTCTGGCCAAGCTGGTGGTTCCCTACTCCTAGATCCCCAGAACATATTCCAAGTAGGTTCAATAGGAGCCAAGGCAGCCCCTGACCATTGTCAGTAGCCTTGCTCTTGAGCTTCTGGTTCTCACTGTCACATGCCAGCTCCTCAGAATCTACAGGTTTATGCTGCCACTGCAGTGTATAATGATCAAAGTTAGAAGATAAAGTTTCAAACCATTGAGGCCATTGGGAGTGAGGGGAGTTGCAGAAAGACCACCGAAAGAGTACATTAATTATTTTAGGCTGATCAAACTTTGAAATATACTGAAAATGCAAGTCCTAAAGAATAGAGTTGGTGGAAAGGAGAAAGCAGAATACACTAAAAAAGGAAACCTTATGTTTAATTCCACCAGTTCCACAACATTTTTTTCAGTTCCATCTTTTGACCCTGCTACTACCGCTAAACAGTCTTTTTTTGCCAGTGAACAAACAACACACAAATGAGCATGATTTTGTTCAGGATTTGAAGGCCATCAATGAAATCACCCAGGGCATCTATCCAAGCATGTCAAATCCTTTCATCCTGCTGTCACACCTGGGAATTTTGACTATTACTGCTACTGGACTTGAAGGATGACTTTTTCTGAATTCTAGTAGGTGCTCAAGATCAGCTTTTGTTGTTGTTGTTTTTAAATAAATTCTAAGAGCCATGGACGCTGCCACTATAGGAGCAGTTTGAGCCACCTCTGACAGCCTGGGAGTGTGATATCATGAAACCTGCTGACCAGGCCTGTGTGCACTGAGGTTGGTAGTCCCTGTGCCCTCTGCTGTATGCATCAATGCAGTGGCAGATCCATCACCTTTATGCCTACTGACTCTGCCCAGTGACCTCAAGCATGCCCTTAACCACACAACAATAAACTCAGAAATAATGGTTGGGGCTTCAAGGTTGGATGTAGAACTTTACCTCCCTGCCTGAATGGGGGTGTATGGGACTTTAAAAGCTGAAGCAACAGACTCTGTAACTCTCTTGGTGAAGGGTCTGTCTCTCTTGCCCCTCACTAGCTGCCTGGTCCCAGAATGCTACTCAGGTTGGCTGTGTCCACCTCCTCATACCTGAATCCACCACTTCTGAAGGACAGGTTGTCTTTTCTTTTTCCACGTATGCAGCTGGCTCTTGTCTCTCAGTGAAGGGCCAGCTGACATCCTCCACATATGTCTTTTGTCTTAGACACTGTAACATTATTCTGTGTGGAGTGGGAAAAACTGCATTTGGCCATATACTGATTTATAAACTTTCTCTTCCTCCCCTCCCTTTTTTTTACTCCCTGAAAATAAATTCTATTTCTTCCTATTTGTCTGTTTTTGAGTCATATCTGGCGTTCATATGCTTGCAGATGAGACTCTGCCAAACAGATCATTCCCTTCCTGCCTTAACCCTGAACTTGCTTGGTTTCAAAAACACGTATCTAAAAGTAGAGATTATATGGTATTGACTTATTAAAATGTGGATGAATATGTTTGTGCCTGTGTTACTTGCACAGAAAGAATCTAAAAAGGTATTTTTTAATGTTAATAAGGATTTCAAGTAACTTTTTAAAAATTACTAATGATGTGACCAGTTTTTTATTATTATTCCTTTTTTGTTAAATTTCTTACATAGATAAATGGTTGCTGGGATGACTTCCCTCCCTCCCCCCAACCCCTAAGGTCCATCCGTTCACTCAGACTCCCCTTTAATGATTTATGTTCAGTCCATTGGTCTCTCTTCCTTTTCTGTGGTTGTGTCTATGTGACCACTGAGGGACTGTGTTCCCGGTACACAGGGTTCTGTGCATGAAGAATCATAGTTTTAGCTTTGCTTTGGGTAGCCTATCAGTGCTCGTTTGAGGTTTAACAGTGTCTTCTCATTGCTGGCTGCCTGTTCCAGTCCATTCTCCCTATATGTCCATTGCCTCTTCACCCCACAGTTCTACCTTCCGGCTGGGGGACCTTGCTCCGAGTCCTTTTCTGTAATGAGGTTTCTCAGAGAGGGAAGGCATCCACCCATAGCCTTTGTGGATCATTTCCACTCTCTCCCTTTGCAGATTTGTTGTGGAACCAATTCCCCAACTCTGTGGACTTCCTCTTCCACGGTATGTGGAGGGGCTCCTTGTTTACTTGAATGGCACATCCCAAAATGGGGTCTTGGTTCATCCATTCCAGATGAGTTTATAGGTACATTTCAGTGCTAAGTCTTCACTAGATAGTTACCTCTCCAGTCCATTATGTTCTATGATGATCCTTTTCCTGCGTCCTGCCAAGTTGTATTGGCAGGATCTTTATTTGGTCCCTCACGCATTCTATGTCGCTGTTTACAATGTTTATTTTTCTTTTTCCTCCTGAAGACTAAGTGGAGTGAGAGTGAAACAGCAAGACTTCTCCCCTGCCCCTCCCCTGCCCCCGTTTTCCCTGACCCTGAGTGTATCTTATCTTGCCTGCATGCCTGTCCAGTCCAGGTATCCTAAGCCAGCCCCTGAGGCACTCTTACAGCCAGCTTGATGGCAGAGGGTGGTCGGTGGTTGCACAATGGGTGCAGCTGCCAGCCAGAGGCTGGCTGTCAGATGTGGGCAATGTGGGCACATGCCGATCAGGGCCCCTGTGGCCCTCACAGGCCAAACTAACTTAGGCTTTTAACCTGTTTTCAACTTTAAAATCCTTTTGGGAACATAATAAATGAAAACAAGAGTATTAAACTACACACACACACATATGTAATTGAGATAGCACTGGTTTACATCCTTGTTAGTGTTTTGGAAGTGTAAGCAGTTTAAGCAGAAGTGTAAGTATAGTCACTGCAGTGCACCGACCCCCAGTACACCTGCAGTCCTCCACTGGAGTCCTAGTGCTCTCCCCCCACCCTGTTCTCCCCCTTTTTCTTTGGATGCCTCATTTCTATGGTCAGTAGACTAAGACAACTTTGAACAATATAATCTTTAAGGTTCACAACAAAAATCACTTTAAATTGTATAAAAATTATAATTATCAATATAATATAGACAGTAAATATTATGGCGGTAAGCTTTGGTTGGCAAGGACAGCACTGGAGATAATGGCAGCCAAAATAGTTTACCACACTAAGTTTAAATAGAAAGAACTTTCAAATAAATTAATTTCCCCATAAAATATAGTTGAATATATTGAGGATTATAGGCTATATGCTTGAATGAGAAATGTCTAAGGTCACATCTTTTTCAATACATCATATTTAATATTTCCCATATTTAGTAATTTTTTAAAAAAATTAAGTCCAAAATAAAACAATGTATTTTCTAGTATATTGAGATGAAAAGCTTTAAAAATCAAAAATTATCCTTTATCAAGTAAAATGTAATGAATGAACTTTAATGAAAATAAAATATACATACCTGTATTTTCAGATAATTAGTGATGTGTGCTTATTTTACTATAATGTGTGCTTATTTTACTATATTCAAAAGATATAATTTAACAAGCACTGATAATATTCCTTCTTACTCCCTTAAAAGAACTAGGGTCCAACTTAGACAATTATCTGTTATTATAACTTTTATTTCTCTAAACTTTGAATTTTACTTGAGTGTTTTGTACTAATTTCTGGAAGTTTTCATCATACACACACACATTATGATTTTTACTGATATTTTTAAATGTTGCTATAAATATTATATATTATTTAAAAATGGAAGTTTCACGAATTCCAGAAATTGCCAAATTTTCCCTCTTCAACTCTTTATTGCTACTTTCCATCGAAGATTAAGAAATACAATTTCTTTGGGTTGGAAATGTAATCAAGGGTTCTTTAATTGAAGGTTGGATATTGGCAGTATTATTTGTCAGCAAAGCAAACATGCATGATGCCAGCCTAATATTTATGGTTGGTTAATTATATAGTACTTAGCATTTCTGCACTAAGCTATCTCGTTCTATAGCTATTGCACACAAATCATGGACACAGTTTGTTCCTTGATGTTCAGAATCTACATAAAACTTAAATGACAAATCCATACTGAAATGCAACCTATGTTGAAACCGTAGACTTTCATATTATATATTCTGATCTTTTAATTAGGGGTCTGAGGTTAGCTCCTTTCCAATAACTAACAGAAGGCTTTCACAAATTTAACATGAGAGGAAAAAATTGTTTATTTCTTTCTCTCATTGAGAATCAATATTTTATCTATAATTCTCAGAATGTAACATTTATTTAGATAATTAAGATGCTAAAACATAAAGACAAGTTGAATAAAATGCTAACACAAATTTTCCAATGAAAGTAGACCACGTGCACATAAGATTATGACATCAAGGAAGAATATTACTCTCCTATCATTTGCTATTCTTGATATGAATAAGGTTATCATATTATCAATATTATGTCGTATAGGAACTGAGTGTGTACAGAGGTGAGGAGCTGGGTAAACAAATCCCGCATTAGCTTTATTTTTACCAGACTTTTTACCACTTACCTACTTTTGTAGCACTTTTTGTATATTTATGCACCTCATTTGGATGTCTAATCTTGGAATAGAGAATACTAGTGAAAACGGGTATAAAGAAGACTTTTGACTTTAACACATACAGGCCTGCTTCTCTCCACAAAGCCATTCACATTAGCAATTGCCTTTAACTTTAAGTAGACACACCTATGCCTGCTTCTCTCCCTAGGAAGCAGGCTACAAGCAGGCCATTTACCTTTAACCTTTATCTTAACCTTGAGCACCTCTGCCTGCTTCTGTCTACAATCTACAATCAGGCCATTAGCATTTTTACTGTACCTGCCTACTATTGATATGCAAACATCATCTACCTGCTTCTCTCTGTTTTCTTTCCCTCTTTTGAACCTAAAAAGAAAAACTTAGAAACATTTTAAATTCTACAGTCAAAAGTGGGTTCTTTCCACCATCCCCAGCCTTCTCAACCAAAATACCAAACCAATACAAGACTATCAGTGCAGAATAATTTATTTCTAACGAAGTGATTTCCTAATTACGACAAAAGAAAACATGTAAGTAAGACTCTGATTACTTTAACATTGTCCAAAACCTTTCTCAGCATTGCCCAAAGTCCTTTCTCAGATTGCCCAGAAATCCTCAGTCTCTCAGTCCTGATCATCTTACCAATGTCAAACAGTCAGAGTTCCTCTCCACATGTTTCAAGACATCTTTCTTTGGTGCGCTCCTTTGGCGTGCTCCTCCTTGTCTTCCATGCTGTGTTCTCCATGTAGTCTTCAGGTAGCAGGAACTTCATGGTGCCAGACCCAGCCAAGTTCACTTTCCTTTCAGGCCTAACTTTTGCACGGCGTCTTGCAGACACAAGTCAAACTCAGCAAAACAAACTCCAACACGGAGTTCAAATCTGCAAACTCTTTAACTGCCATTAGCACACATGGGCCTAACCCAGGTCAGCCAAGGGCTGCAGGTCCCTGGTGGCCTAATGGCCAAGCTCACATGGTTCACATCTCCATCTTACAAAATGTCCAAAACCAACTCACTCTCCTCCATGAATCTCTCTATCTGACCTCCATATTAGTTCTAATCCCCTCTCTTTATTTGCACACCCTTTATATACCCTGATTTCCTGCCTTCCAGAAACCACATGTAGACCGTTCCATTTCTTCCTCCCTCCTGCATCTCCCTGAAGGAAAATTCCAACTAAGGTCATTCTCACATTTATCTGTCCTTAAAATCTGCAATCTTAAGCAGGAGACAATGAAAGGAGGGCAGCACACCCTATCACTAGCAAACTTGAATTGCAGTTAGAAGCTGAAAGGACATGTCTCCACCAAATGGGGATTGTATCCAAGTTCTTACTTTAAATGTTCTTTTGTAATGGGCAAAATAAAATTTTCTTGGATAGTGTAGGGTAAATGAATTCTCAGATTTTCACCCTTTCACCATTAGTATCTATTGAAACCATGACCCCAAGATGGGTAGTGTATTTGTTCATAAAATTTAGGCATTGCATTAGCTGTGTCTGAAAAACACAGCGGTAAAAGAGACCTAAACAGGAAGAGTACTATTACTTTGTTGCAAATTCCAGATGTGGACCTGGAAGAAATAATGTATCCCCTAGGGGGTGTGTAAAAGAAATTGTTGACTTTAGTTTTTAGGAGAAAGAAAATATATCGAAAGAAAGGAGCAATGACTTTGGGGACATGAACTTTTGGGAAGGAGAGAGAAGAGGCAAGTTCAGAGAGCTCAGTGGTTTTGGTACCTGGTGGAAAAGGACCCAGAAGTGTAATCTTCTGGGGGATCTCCCAGCATCAGCTCCGAAGGCCAGGAATTGTGTGAAAGTGGAGGAGAGGCGACCCTGATGAAGTGCTGAGCCACCATGCAACCCCAAATAAAACCGAGCTGAACCTCGAGTTGGGGGTGACAGAGGACCAAAGGACAAGGATGTAACTTGACAATTGTAAGACTGAGGTAAATCCCATGCAGCTCCCAGAGAAGCAGAAGTGGGGTTCCTTTCTGTTTGGGGTACTTGTGTGTGTGTGGACTATTAGACTCTATTCCCTTACTGTAAATTAACCAGTGTGTTAACCTTTAATGCTGTTTGAACTCTGGGCAACTGCTTGTGCTCAGGCAGGAGAACCCACACTGACAAAAACTTAAAAAACACTATGACTGGCAGCTGTGGTGTTTCTCCTTCCCCACAGTTTTAGCCACCTGTGCCCAGTGGGCATTTTCTTGCATAAGTGAACACACCTGGATTTAGAAGGGCAGGGATTAAAGGATGGTGCCATGTTGGAGGGAAGGGGAACTCAGGGGGCACCATAAGAGATTCAAGTAGCTGTTTCTCTGATGGCTGTTTTCCCCTGTTCATATTAAAAATCCTGTGAAGATAATGCCAAGGTTCCAATAATTCTTCTTTAGCTACTATAACTGATGATGAACCTACCCAGATTGGGATGGCTGCAAAACAGAGGGCAATCAGGTACTATGAGGAAGGAAGGAATGCAACTAGAGAGCAAATCACTAATATGTATCAGAATTATCAATCTATTTCTATATCAGTCAAAATAAACTAGGTTGTGTTGCTTTAATAACAGCAACAGCAGTCCTCATCAGAATAAATAGTGGGCAATCCAGTTGTTTAAAACCAACAAAGTCTTGCTTTTTGTTTATATTTCCTGCAGAAGTAGCCATACCTTCTTCATTGCAAGACTTTAAGCTGGCTAGAAAACCAGTTTGAAACATATTAGTTGTTGTAATAGATATTTAACACATCTGTATTGCAAGGAAACACATCTCAACTACTCATAAGTCAGGAGTCAAATGTGATTTCAGGAGTCAGGAATCTAAAAGACGCCTACAAGGATAGGCCACCCTTATGGGGACCTTATCTCACTATCTTCTTCAAGTACAAGCTAATCGTGGTGTTAGTTTTATGTTCATTATCATATTTAATTCTTAGAACATTGCTGATAAAGAAAATATTTTGTTCATTTTACATGTTAGTGTAATGAAACTCAGAAAGCTTACAATTGTGATAAATGTAATATAGCACATAATTGATAATATCAGAATAAAAAGATCTGACTCTGAAACACATTCCTCACTATATCTGACCATCACCAGTTTACAATCACATTTCAGGTTTTCTTTGAAAAAATGAGATTAATATAAGCAATGTTAAAACTAGGTCACTTTTTTTGTTTTAATGTTAGACCATAATTTCAGTGCCTAGAACCACAATTCATTATAAAAATATTATATTGGAAACTTCTTCAAAAATTAAGTCTGTTTAAAAAAAGTAGTTCAGGTTCGAAAGCAAAACACAGTAAGGAGAAAAACTTTAAACATGCAAGCAAGCCCTACAGGAAGTAATCCATCGCCAACAAAGAAAGGACAATCTCCAGAAATCACCAAAGAAATGATTTGCATCTCAGAAAAAGATTCCTCTATTAACATGTTAAATGCAATCCAGCAATTAAGAGAAGAATTAGAAAAAAAAAGAC
>PVHY01011449.1:0-47967 GCA_004024945.1 Uropsilus gracilis
TTACATCTTTTGGCCATTTGAGAAAACAACTATTCTAAGACTATCTCAGTTCCACAAGCCCAGTAATTTCAAAACAAGTATGATTTGGAGACCCTACTTTCTTACGATTGAATTTAGCTTTCAAAACTTCAGTTGGTGGTTTTGTTCATTTCTTTTTAAAATTTAAAACCCCTAGAAACATCTGCATCCTTAAATTATATTAAGGTTGTAATTTCTATTTGTTGCTAAATAGTTTTGTACACAGTATTGAAAAAACAAATATTTTCCCTATGACCTGGGTGAATAAATAGCTCTTATCAAACACTGAAACAATGAGAAAACTATGGGGATAATATAGTACCAGAAAAATTTCTCTTTTAAAAGGGAAAATGTATATTTAATAATTAACTCAAGGTTTTGTATTTACATTTCATAGTTAGAATGAAGGGAATTAAAGTCAAATACAATATTCTCTTAGTTAAGAGAATTAAGAAATTAAGGAAATTTGAGAATTAAAGAAAATTGTACAAGTCTGAATTATTAATTTTTCTTATTTTCTTTCAAGCATGAAAACCAAGTTAATTCTGGTTAACTTTTAACATTGTTTCATTGAATAGTGCTTGGTGTTCTAAATATTTGAATGAGAGGTACTTCCATTATCTCAATAGTTAAAAACAAAAAGCTTATTTTTGCCCAGGAAACTGCAGGCTCACATTGCCCCGGGCACTGCAGACTCAAGCATCCCCTGCCTCATCTTCTCAGGTAGCTGGGATTACAAGTGGGCGCCACCACACCCAGATGTTTTTTGACTCTAGGTCTTGCTGTGTTGCCCCAGGCAGGTTTCATATCGCAGATTCAAGGATTCCTAATCTCAGCCTTGCTTTATAAGACTTCGATTAAAGGCATGTGCCACGTACCTGGCTAAAAAGCTTATTTTTAATGATTTAACTTTTTATTCATCATCTGATGGCTCTTTATCCTGTCTAGATACTTAGAAATCAAAGCTAATGTCATGGCAATAGAGATGAATTATTTTGAATCAACAGCTGTGAGATTTATATAAATTTTATCAATATAATTTAATTGAAAATATTTATGTAGGCAATTGATTTTTTTTTGAGCAGATAGTAAGTTCAGCAAGCCCATGTGCAGACTTCTTTTATCGAAGTTTATCTTCTGAAATGAAGAAACCACACGCCCAGCCATCTGTACATACAGAAAAACAATCAGTGGAGGATGCTGTGAGATTAATTCAGAAGTGCAGTGAGGTGGATTTAAATGTTGTTGTATTATGGAAGGTATGTGTTACTAAATTATTTTAGCAAGCCTCCCTTGCGTGCTTGATTCTTAAAGCTAAAGAACAAATGTAATTTGTACTTTCTCTGCTTAAATTGCCACTTTCAACAGTAAACTTTTTAATAGTTCTATAGTAGCCTTTCTTTTTCTGCCTAAGGAAATAATTCATTCAAATTAGACTATTTTGTTCTTTGTCACTGCTATTTAGGTTGTACTGAGACTATTGTAGACATGGTAAGTTCTATGAAAGCAGATATTATTAAACTCTTTATGAGCATTTCAAATACTAAAAATGGAAAAAACGGCACCATGAACCTCTGGTTACTCAGACTCCAATAACCCCTGAGTTGTTGCTATTCCATGTATTCTATTTACTCTCTCTCCTTTTTTTATTTAACTTTCCCATATCTTTTGCTATAATATGTATTTTTTAAGTGGGTCTTGAAAACACCTAAAGTACTCTTTGTGTACTTTTAGTAGATGAGAACTTGTTTAATAAACTCCATAGTAGTAGTATCATTTCTAACCAAATTAACATTCATTCTTAATAATTTCTAATTGTTAGTCTGTGTTCCTTTTTTCCAGATTATTTGAAAATATCATTTTGACTTTTTAAATAAGATAAGTAAGATCAAAATAATATCTGCTCATGGCAGAGCAAAATGTGATTGCTTAGGCATTTGTCTTTTTTTAAAGTTACTTGAATTGTAATACACAGCAGGCTTTTTTTTATAGTGAAATTAAGGATCTTGCCTAAGGATATTCATCTGAAGTATATGAAAAGGTTTGAGTTTACATAGTCAAATAGAAGAGCTAGCATTGATATATGCCCATAGTAGGTGATCAGTATAGTACTTTAAGTTGATCCGATATTGTAGGGTGTTCTTGTGACTGTATCACAATTTTACTAACATTTTTGAAACCAAGCTGATTTTGCATCTATTTCAGTGAAACTATTTAAAGCTCTACTGAGTAGATCCTAGTACCTTTCAGAAGTAAGTGTGGAAAAAAAAAACCTTTGTCTCTCTCTTGGCAGTCCAGTAAAGAAGAGTTTGTGTTACAGTTCCTTTAGACTAATTTTTTAAGTACCCTAAAAGAAAATGAAAAAGAGTTCAAGGTATTTCTCTAGCATCCAGCTCAGTTGTGTGATATTGAGGCAAAATTTTTTTTGATAATTTATGATTAAATGAATAAATTAAATTGTTGGCACAGCCATTAATGTTACTAAGTGGTAATTAGTCTTAGCATTTCCACTTTCTATCAGAGATTATATTGGTTACTTCTGAGTTTAATGTCAAATACGGTAATATTTCTGTGCTTTGTTTTTCGTAGGCTTATGTAGTAGAAGACAGTAAGCAGCTTATTTTAGAAGGTCAGCATCATGTTATTCTTCGCACAATAGGAAAAGAATCCTTTTCGTATCCTCAGAAACAGGTAATGACTGATTTTGCTTTCAGCTTCCTATTGAATGAGTGGGATTTTTTTGTTTGTTTTTTGTGCTTTTGAAACAGGGTAAAATGAAGACTTTTTGTCTTTACTTAACTGGATACAGCTATCTGCTTGCTTTTTTTTTTTTTTAAAGCAGGCTACAAGCAGTTCTTTTGTAATTATCTTTAACCTTAACTGGATACACTTATTTGCCTGCTACTCTCTACAAAGCAGGCTACACACTCTTCATTAGCATTTTCACTGATCACCTTTACCATTGATATGCAAAAGCCAGCTAATTGCTCTCAGCTCTAAAAACTGCAGAAAAGAAAAACTTTAAAACACAGTTTAAACTTTTTATTCGTGGGTTCTTACTACCATCCTCAGCCTTTTTTAACTAAAATATCAAACCGAGACTATCAGTGCAGTGCAGACTAATTTATTTTTAACAAAGTGATTTTTAATTATCCTATTAACTACAAAAGAAACATGTAAGACTCAGAATACTTTAACATTGTCTAAACCCTTTCTCAGTATTGTCCAAAGTCCTTTTCCAGATTGCCTCAAAATCCTCAGTCTCTCAGTCCTAATTGTCTTACCAATGTCCAGACAGAGTCCATCTCCAGACCCTTGAAGACTTGTTCTTTTGAATGCTCCTCATTGTCTTCCACGCTGTCTTTTCCTTGTCACCTTCAGGTAGCAGGAACTCCATGGTGTCGAACCAGCAAAGTTCACTTTTTTTTCAGGCCTAACTTTTGCACAGCCTCTCGCAGACACAAGTTAAACTCAGCAAAACAAACTCCAACACGGAGTTCAAATCTGCAAACTCTTTAACTGCATTTAGCACACATGCTGCCAGCCTAGGCCAGCTGAGGGTTCCAGGCCCTCGGTGGCCAACATGGCCAAGCTCACATGGCTCACATCTTTACAAGATGGCCGATTCCCATCTCTCCCTCACTAAACCTCTCTATCTAGTCTCCATATTCAAATCTGCATCCAATTTTCCTCTTTGTTTGCACACCCTTTATATACCCTGATTTCCTGCCTTTCAGGAAATCTGTTTCACCTTGACTATTTTACCTCTTTCTTCCCCCTGCATCCCCCCCAAGGAAAATTCCAGCCAAGGTCATTCTCCCATTTTAACATTACCTGTCCTTGAAATCTGCAATCTTAAACAAGAGACAATGGAGGGGGGGCACACCCTATCACTTTTAAAGGTCCTGGTCTGTGCAGGTTTTTATATCATGTTATGAGTTGAGGGATGGTGGCAGAAGACTGGTTAACATTTCAAATGAATCGATTTAAAATTTTTTACTAACATCTTACAAGAATATTAAGGTGCATGGATGATCTTAGCATTTCCTAAGATATTAGGAATTCATAGTTTTACAAAGACTTGTTATGCTTGAGATGAAGAGAACCATGTTCTCTATATTTTCTTAGTGGTAACACACCCCACCAGTGCATAACTTCAGAGGACATGTCATGAGATATAAGGGATGAATTCTGGACTTGTGTTGCCCTGGTAATAATGTTCAGTGTTTTTCTTTATTTTTCTAAAACACAGTTTAATCTTACCAAAGAGTTATCATTGTGCATAACAAAATTTAGCCACATTTACTCCAGTAATTCAGTGACTTTGTTTGTATAGTGTATAAATAACAGGTCTTTGTTTTCAAGCATTTCTCCTTATTATTTTAACAATTTTTTGTCTTGAAATAATTTTCACACTTACATGCAAGATGCACAAAGAATAACCTTGTATCTTTTATTTGGTCTTACCAGTTTGCTTTATTTGCTTTGTCATTCTTTGTTGAATTTTTTTCTTAATCATACTCATGTAATTATTCTCATATAAATTGCAGGATTCATACCCTTCTGCTCCTAAATGTTTCTTTGAGTATTGCTAACCACAAAGTCAGTCTCTTACACAGTCGTGAAAACTATGCATATAAACTGCAAATATAAATCTAGAATTTCTATCACTTCTAGATTTATATTTGCAGTTTATATGCAAAAGTCTTCAAAATTCTCAATTATATCCTTGTAACTTTTCCTATCAGGGCATTTACTTGTCTATTTAGTCTTTTTTCTGGAACAGTTTCTCAATCGTCAGTCATGACTGTGACATTTTTGACGAGTGTGTGCCACTTATTTTATAGAGTTATAACTCATTTTTCTTGTGCTTTCTAATAATTAAATGAAAGCTGTATATTTTAGGCAGAGACACTGTAATTGCTACTACATTCAGTGTATTTTATCAAAAGTCACATGATAGAGATTAAAAACCCCATTGTCAGTGATGGATTATTTGATTAAGATGGTATATGCCATGTTTTTCCACATTAAAGTTATTATTTTTCCTTCAATTATTATTAGTAAACATATGTGGTAAGATATTTAGAGATTGTTAAACTTGATTTCTTATCAAACTTAGATCTACAAGTTTTAGCATCTGTTGATGGCTCTATAATTTGAATCAGCTTTAACTTTGATACTGTTACTAATGGTAACTTTCTATTAGTTACAATGAAAATATTAAATTAACCCCAAATGTGTTGCCTATTTTAAGAAAGCTTTTTCTCCTTTTGGTTGTACAAAAATCCTGAGTTTTGTTCTTAATATTATAAACTGTTGATAATTTGAAACATCTCAAAGGCAAAATTAACATTTAGAAAATGATGCTATAAAATTTCTCATATTTCTATCTTAAATACATACAACATCTTTTTGATTTCTCTGTACGTTTTGAAATAATTTATATTTTCTTTATATGGTGAACTGAACTAGGGAGATAAGACAATTTCATCTTACTGTGATGAAATGGCTTAGAAGTCAGTTTCACCATACTATCATGAATTAGCATAAAGAACTCAAAGACTTTCAGATTGATGTCTGTGCAGATTACTTGCATAATTGATGAACCTCAGCTTTCTACTTAAAAGAAAGTATTGTCCATGCTTTACTTTATCTCTACTCTTTTTAACTCTTTATGTACACTTTCCTTGACTCTAAGCAATGTTGCTATTGTTATTTTTTTCCCCCTTAGGAACCTCCAGAAATGGAACTTTTAAAGTTTTTCAGACCAGAAAACGCTGTAGTTCCCTCAAGACCATCAGCAGAACAACTTTCTAATCTCATTAAAACAAGTCTTCACTATCCAGAATCTTTTAATCATCCATTTCATCAAAAAAGGTTTGAGATTTATTTTTTGTTAAAGTTTCTTCACAGTGCATGCAAAATTACTTCTATTGAAATGGCACTACCCTAAATCCTAAAGAAGAAATTTAGAATAACATGAAAACTATAGAAATTACTCTTAAATAATTTACTCTTTGCCGTCATTACTTTATGTTGCAGCTGTGGTTAAAAATGGATGTTGTGTCAGCCACGTACCTTAGCTGTTCCCTTTTTGATGAGCATATATATGTCATTATCTTAAAAAAAGAAAAAAAATACATCAATTTGCTTCTGTTTTAGACATGGAGATTAAGCTTAAGATAGGACTATTATATTGAGTCATCAAATAATTCAAATATAGGTTGCATTATTTACTTAAGCTTTATTAAGTGTTAGACTTAATACGTAAAAACTGGACATTATGAAAAGTCTTAAATCAGCTGACCCTTCTGAAGAGTGCTGGTTTGCAGATATAAGAAAAGGTGACAAGTCTGTTAGAACAAATCTGTAAGTGATAATTGAAGATATAAATTTCATGATCTCACTCAAAAAGGGGTTGGGGATTAGATGAGCCTATGGAAAAAGGAATACATGAAGAGGATGAGAAATAGAAGACAAGACCAATGAGACAAAAACTTGAGTGAAAACGGTTAAGCATAAAGGTGGTTTGAAGTGTTGCAGAAAGGTCGTCTTATAAATGGATCAAAAATTTGTTCATTGACTCTGACAGTTAAGTGGTGGTTCATACTTTTGAGAAGAATGTTATTTTAATTATATAGTGGGGCTGGAAGTATAGTATGTAGGAGAGAATGGGAAGTTCAGCAAGTAAAAGATACTAAGTGTTTTCTCTAAAGAGAAAATAATTAGTTGTTGAATTTCTTAGCCTGTTTTTTTCCACTTTCTTGGTTGAGATTATTTACTTTTGCTTTGCATTTTAGGAGATGACCTCTTAAAAATACTTCAGATAGTCTTAAGATTGCTATAATAAATGGAAATAAAATGGTTTTGTGGATATCTATGTTCTGATACTTAGTATTCAGGAATTTTATGTTTTATTTACGCAATTTATCTTGATAAATAAACTGTAAAACTGTTTTACTCTTATATGAGTCGAATTGTTTTTAAGGAATTTATGCTGTATCTGCTAGATATTTGTTGAGTGTTAATTTTCAAACAGTAGGTTTCCCTGTTTTAAATCCACAACTAACTTTTTTGTTTGTTTTCCCTCCATAGTCTTTGCTTAGTACCAGTTACCCTTTTACTTTCCAATTGTTCTAAAGCTGATGTTGATGTAATAGTTGATCTTCGGCATAAAGCAGCAAGGTAAAGATTGATTGATTTTGTGCAAGATTGTCTTGCAGTTTAAGATTTAGAAAGATTTAAGAGCAATTTACTCTCTTGAAGTTACACATATAATTGCTTAGCATATATGTGTAACATAGGGGAAATTTACTCTGGCATGCCCTGATTTGTCTGGTGTTAACAGAAAAATTAGAGTATTGTCTTAGCATTGCAGTAGGGATAGAAATGAAGAACAGGGCCCAAAAGCAGCAAATGAGTTTTGCCAGAGACAAAAAAAGTTTTCTAGTGATGGAAAACACTAAAATAGAAAATCAGGTTTGTGATAGTAGGAAAAAGTGTTTTTTTCCTGGTTATGAAAAAGTAACTACCCGAAAACCCCACATAGGTCCAAACTATCACGTTTGATAATCTTAAAAGCTAGATGCTTTTTTTTTTTTGAGACTATGTCTCGCTCTTTTTGCCCTTGGAACAAGCAGTCACCAGCCTCAGCTTTCCAGGTAGCTGGGATTACGTGCACCCCCACGCCCAGCTATTTTTTGGGGGGACTAGGTCTTGCTATGTACCCCTGGCAGGACTCGAACCATGATCCCTGTCCCCGGCCGTGGCTTCCTAGGCTGCCACCTACAGGCATGCACCACCATGCCCAGCCTAGATGCTTTTTGAAATTCGGAAATTTTTGGATTGTTAAAAAAAGTAATGTGAGGCATATACTCATTATTATTATTTAGTACCCTCAGGAAGAACTTGGGACAGCTCTCTAAAATAGATACATTCTTTTGATGATTTTGTATATCATATTATGATCTAATCCCTTATTAATAGAGATTAGGTGGTTTCCCATTTTTTAATACTATACATAATTTCAGTACTTCAAGCATTCTTTTATATTTATCTATATATATGTATTTATCTTTTTATATATGGATAGCCAGGTTTTTAAAAACTCATGTTTGAAATCATCTTCCATCATTTATTAGTTGCTGTTATGAGATTAAGATAATTCACTTATTGTAGAAATTAGTAACTATTAATAAGTACTAGCTATTTTAGTAACAGAATAACTGTGGCCATTAATGTTACTATTGATAAAAAGTTGACCTCACAAAGTAATTTTTAGAGGTAGGGCTGCTAGATGAAAGGATAGTCTTTGTGAAAAAAATTTTTTTTGAATGAAAAATACTTAATCATTTTTCTCCTTCTTTTAGTCCAGAAGCATTTGAAACCCATGGGGCATTCACATGGCTTGGACAAACACAATATAAACTTCAGCTTAAAAGCCAGGAGATTTACAGTTTGCAGCTGAAAGCATGCTTTGTCCATACAGGGGTTTATAACCTTGGAACTCCTAGGGTATTTGCCAAGTTGTCGGACCAAGTTACGGTGTTTGAAACAAGTCAGCAGAACTCCATGCCTGCCCTGATCATCATCAATAATATGTGACACCTTGTAAATTTGTACTGAAATATACGAGTTGGTTTTACATTGCTGAATGGGTTTTTGCAGCAGTATTTGAAATACCTAATTGCTATAGAGGTTGTGTCGAATCACTGCAAAATACTTTGACTTGTCACTTTGTTGATGACATGAAAGCACGCTTGATTGAGGATACTTACATTCTTTTATTTCTTTTGTTTTTGTATTTCTTTAAACCCTGGTAATAATTTACATGCTCATAATACAGAATATCGACATACCCATGCACCTTTTTAAGCCCCATCTTATAAAACCAATGTCTAAGTCTGCTGTTACAGCTTAATGGTTTATGAATATTAGGAGATGATTCTGAGGAAGGAGAGGCCTTGTTGGCAATACTCCTGTTAAGCCATTAGTCTATAAACCCAGCTTTACTGTGAAGTTCTATAGAGTATTAAATACACATTTTCCTGTCTTGCTTTACACAGTTCTCTAAAATCAGTTTTGAACTTTGGTTATAGAGTCTTCATACTTCAGTATCTGGTGGTTCCTATGGCTTATACAAAACTTTGTAAAAACAAATTTTTTTCTGATGCTTTGAATATAGTTTCGAAAGGAGTTTTTTTCCTTGTTCATCTCAGCATACAGTGCACTATTTCACAACATGAGATTTTTGTCATTTAAATTATATTCTTTATTATGTAACTAACAATTGAGTTGATCTGTTTAAAATATAAATCTACTCAAGTTAATTAAAATAAGCTTTTCAAAATGTATTATATTTATAACAAATGTACTGTAAATAAAATAAAGACATGCTATTCACTGTATAGATTCATTAGATACCTCTTTTTTATTTTGAGCAATTAATACTTTCAGTGAATATTATTTATATTACTATCGCAGGTACCAGTACAGTTTCCTTAGAGAGTTTTATTATCTTTGTTACTAAAGTGAAGAACAGTTTTTGTTCCTAGTATTTTGGGTGACTTTATTATATAAGAGCAATGAATTTTATCTTTAAATATATCATTACTGGTTACAAATTTGGAGAATCCTTTTATAATCTGGAGTAAGGAAGACCAGTGCTTATTTGAAACTATTATAAATAACCAGATTTTGCAGACCCTGGTGCTACTTCAGGCAAAACATGCAAATTAGTGTTCCTGGTGAAGAAAAGTAGAAAATATTTTAAAAATTTTCCTAATAAAAGTGTTCACCAGTATAGTCAATTATTAATAAACCAGAATCTTGGGGAAAAAAATTCAGAGAGAAGTGATCAGCGTTTGGGATTACAGGGGTTCCTGATTTACAATAGTTCAGTTAGGAGTTTTTAACTTTAAGACAGTAGAGTAAAGGTAATACATTCAAATCAGAAAGTGCAATCATCTGCTGTCTTAATGTTAGGTAGCAGCAAATCAGCAGTTTTGGCTTAGGGCTTTGTCAATGTAATTGTGTTTACTGTGCTCTAACTCCATGGTGAGGTGAGAAAAATCAGTACTTTGCCTTGGGAAGTTTGTCCACTTAGGAAGAAGCAGCTGAAAAGCATAGGGTCTTATCTGTCCTTCACATACTTTGAAGACAAGAAATAGAGATCAGGAGAAATAATCTAAATTGAAACAAGGGGAGAAAATGAAAAAAAAAAAAAAAGGATAAGAGGCCTACTGGAGTTAGTCCTGGAAGGCGGGTAGAGAGTATAGAACAGAAGCGTTTTTGTGGAAAAAATTTTTAAGAATTTTTTTTTTTTAACCCAAAAGGAAATCACAATACACAGAAAGTTTTACACAAGGTCTCACCAGTTCCTACGGTATTAGTATTGTGTTTCAGTTTTCAAAACTGATTTTTAAATAGCTTCAGCATAACTTAAAAAATGCTAAATGGAAATAAGCCAGAACAAATAAACAGGTTCCTCTTTGAATTAGGAATCTAGCCCCTTAAATATCCCCAATAAAAGTAGGTGCCCAAATGGGCTCTTGGTGATATGGTGTAAAACATTCATATTTAATTAGATAACATCACTCAGGTACACTATAAAATGTTACTGGGGAAGTAGTTCTTTTAAAAATAGTTTGTCACTATATCACATGGTAGAAGAAAGTTCACATGAGAAAACATTGGGAAAAGAGTTTTTGAATCCAGATTTCACAAACTCCTGGTACATAATGGATCCCACAACTTTCCTCTAGAGAGTAGTAATTGCTTTTAACTACTTTGATGACTGCCTGTGAAAATTTGAAGTAACTCTCATGCTCCTACAAAGCTAGCCATATTTTTCCATCTGTGCTGCTTTGGACACTGAAGACAGCTCTGTAACACCACTCATGATTGCCTCTTGACTCCACTAAATGGATGGGGCCAGCACCCCATACCTTGCTGCTTTGTTATTTGTCTGCCATGTGGCCCATTTCTGGTCCCTGTTGTGAAATTCAAGAAGAGTTCTGTGTATTGCTCTGTCTTTGGACATAGCTGCCACAGCTTCTTCACAAGTGGCAAACAACACTGGCTTCGCCCATTACCTCAGGACCAACCTCAGTAATGCACACTGTGTCGAGTGGAGAGTTGTGTGTGCTCGGGCTTTGTATGGCAGCCCTCTCCCGTGCACACAGAGCTGCTTAAGATGTGAACTTTAGAGGGAATCTAAGTATGACCAAACTTCCTGATTACTCTTGAATACTGTCCTGTTTGTCCCTTGTGCTTTCCCTAGAGCTTCTCACTACTCCTGAGACACAAACTTCCCCCTGTAGTACTATCCTCAGGCCTCACAGTGTGATCCCATTTGGCATGATTTCCAGTCCTGAAGAGTTTCTTCCTGCGCATCCAAATGGGAATCTGGAACCCACACCAACTTATCACTTGCATTATTGCCACTGTTCGACCCTCTGTGCTTCAGTAATCACTCTATCTGGGGCTTGGACACAAGTGTCCAAATCATTGATGTCCCATGATTTCCTTTGTTCAAGGCCAATTTTATGACATCTGATTCAGGTTCAACAAAAGCCTCACTCCTCTGCCTGCCTTCCCTTGTGTAGATGAAATGAAACCCATCATGAACTGTGCAGTTAGAGAAGAATTTTTATGCATTCTCAACATGTAGGAACAGGGTAGGCCACAGCTTCACTAAACCCACAGCTCCCTTATAACAAAGCACTGGTGGTGATGCTTAGAGACACTTCTGGTCAGCAACAAATTGCTGAGGTCAACAAGACTAATTTCTGTCTTCATCAAGTAGCGTTAAAGAATGCCAAGCAAAATAAATGCAAAAGATTCTGGAAAATGTCCAGATAAAACTCATTTTGTGTTAAAGAAGAGGGCAGGAGGGAGAGTTCCCAGACCAAAAGCACGATGCATCTGATGACAGCTGTTGGACCTGAGCGTTGCTCAAAAACTGTATTTGAAAAAAAAAAAAAAAAAAATCTCAGAATTTTCCAAGATGGACATCAAGTTATAGTTACAAATACTTTACTGTAATACTAGTAGTCAACAACAGCCAGTGAGGCCACAACTCATACCAAGAATACTAGTAACATCAAATTATGTGTAGATTGAAAATTGAGCTCTAAATAGTTTTTAAATTTTATTTTTGGATTTTTTTTTACAATATATGATTGTCTAATTTCTGATCCCCATGGGAATACTGCACCACACCACACCCCCCCCATCCCCTCTGGTCACCTTCGCCTCCTTTTTGTTCTTTGTCCATGTTTAGCCCTTAAGTCTTTTTTTTTTTTTTTTTTCTTTCCTGGATCTATTTCCTCATCCTTGGTGAGGGTGTGATTTCTTGGGACTTGTAGAGCATGCTGTTTAGCTTTCCTGTACTGCTTTTGCCTTCATAGGCAGATTCGAGCACCTTTGGCTCGAATGTTTCTTGGTGGATCACATCCCCGTGGTTTTCTGCAACATTTTGTTGCTCCTTCATGTTATGTTTCCGATCTTTGGCTTTGGGCGCATGATTCCCAGCCGTATGTTTTGGTGGAGCAGCTCCTCGATGGGGACAGCCATCAGCTGATGGTAGGTCTCCTGGTCTCCCTTGGGGCTTTGCTGTGGGGCCACTGCCATTCTGCAGGCCTCTCCTGCTGAGCAAAGATGGTGTGCAGTACCCTTATTGACATCCAGTGACATTAGGCGCAGTTACTTTGTTTGCTCTTGCAGTTCAGTGCTGGGTGGTTCTTGCCTTGTTCTTTTTGAGTCCTACCCGGGTGGCATACATTTAAGGGTGTTTCTTCCTGTACCTCATCTATTTGGTTTCTGTGGTTGAAAAATTGTCTTGAGGTACTTATTCCTGATTAGGGCTCTCTGGAGTGGAGGCTAACCCAGAGGGGTCTGTGGCAAACCCGACCCCCAACCCATCCCCCCCAACACCGCACCCTGCTTCTTTGCAGGGCTTGGCAGGGCCCAGCAACTCCCTCAGCTGACCCCAGCTCCATCCCATCTTACCTCAAGAGGCGAGTGGAGTGACTCGCATGAGGGACTGGACAGGGCAACCATGCCATCATCAGGCCCGCACCTGAGCTCTAAATTCTTACAACCCATCCCAGGCATTTTCTGTAAGCCTTTGAGAGTGCAGGTGGGAAGATGGCCATCCTGAAGGACACTGGACAAGAGGTAAGAGAATTGAGGGCTTAAAGGTAAGCTGACATTTAAAGGTCTACCCTAACATGAAAGTCCTCAAGACATCTGCAACATCCAAGCTCTGGTGTCAGGCAAGGCCCTTGTGCTGCAATGGGCCGTGTAGAAGTAGTAGGGATCAGGGTCACACAGCTAAGGAAATGCCCTCTAGTAGGAATTACCTTCTAATCCAACTACTTAGAAGAGAATTGGTGTGGGCATAATAATTTTCAGTCTGAACTGAAATTATCCCATTAAAGACTGAGACCCTTAGGTCTGATTTCCAGAACATTCGTTCAAGTGCAAATGCAAGTAGGAACCCTGTTAGTACACCCTAACTTTAAAATGTGTTCATTGATGGGGTGTCTTGTAAGAGCGAGGTATGAAACAGAACACAGAAACTGTCTTAGAAAGGAGGTGATTCGTGTGGCTGGAAAGAGGAAGCCCAGGTGTGGTATTTGCAGGAGGTGTGATACGAAACTAAGGGAGAATTTGCCCCATTTCATGACTTTGTTCAGGGTCAGCTCTGTCTGTTGATACTCCCTAGCTTGTTCCCAGGGTTACTGGGCTAAAAGTTTTCATGTTATATCCCACACTCCCTCCCCCGCTACCCCTCTTTTGATTTTGATCAATGTTAGCTTTATTAACTTCAAGAGTTACTCACCTAATTGAGTTCCTTATGCTGTGCTTGGCAGCAGAAAAGGACTTGTGAGAACTGGAAGTCTTCACAGATGACAAAAAACTATTTTTTTTTTTTTTTACATATGATTGGTATGTTTTAGTTCAACCATCCATCAGGACATAATATAGTAACAACCGGATTTTCTCTGAAGAATATTGGTATAGTCTCATTCTGCAAATGATGTTTCTGTCAAGGGTGGATTGCACATACGACACTGGTTCCTGTATACCTATGTGTGTTGTAGGTGATGCCTTTATATCTGTGACATTGTCACAACAGTGGATTTACCTAGATGCATTTCTGAGTAACTTTTTTTGGTAAGCCACGTATGACTATATCTGTTGGTTAGAAAGTCTGGATTCAAAATAACTTTAACCTGAGAGGGTATTTGACTGTGAGAAGGAGCTACAGTTGCGAATTGTTTAACCATATTTTAGGCCAACCAAGCTGTATGACCTAGGTGTGCGGTAGCTATGGCTACTAGGTTTGGAGAATTACACTCTGTGATGTTTGCTCAATGGGTCGTATTTCTCAGAAGTACCCCAGTCACAGTGGAACACGTCTGGATTTTTACTGCACCATCCTGAGACTAATGGAGGAAGGAGAGTGGGGATATTTTCAAGGGAAGCCTCTGTAGCTAAAGGAGGAGGGTAGGCAGGGGCTGCAGAGCCAATAAGCTAGGGCCCAACCCCTGTGCCCTTGGCAACTGTAAAGGTTTGTTTGAATCCAAAAACCAACCTTCTTCAGGGAGGAACTGCACATCGGTGAGGAGAGAGCAAAATTTCCCATTTTCCTAGTTCAAAAGCCGGAGGCGGAGCAACAGGGTTGCTTGATCATCTTAACACATGGCTCTAGATCTTAACTGTGTCTCTGTTTTTTCTGCTCCTCCCCTCCCAAGTTTTGAGGGGTATGGGGCAAGGCGGAGAGGAAGGTCATATGAAGGGACACTTATTTCCTTCTTGGAGGTGAAGGGTTGTGGATTTGTAAAAATGGGGAAAAAAGCAAACATGGCTGTCAGAGGGAGGTCTAGTTACAGAACCCTGTTCACACCTCTTAAGCTGACTATTTTCCAGGACTTCTGTGGACCAATTGCCAAACACTGCTAATGAAAACAGGAACTCATGTAAATGTATAGCTCAATATGTTGAATCTAAAATAAAGGTAATGAATATGCAAAATTTACCACTAGCTAGATATTTTACACGTACTCATACTGCTGAGGTCATTGATTGTATTTATGGTGGAAATGTTATGTTTATGATATGCTGCTCACTGCATTCAATGACATCTTGTTCTGGTAGCTTGAAATTGGCCATGATAGAAATATTTGCCCCAGAGAATTCAACAAATGCTGTACATCAGGGCTTGATGTATTAGTTTTTGCTTTTTCCTCTAGACTTAAGAAAGTGATAGAGAAAATATTAATAATGCAGATTTAATTTACAGTTGTTGAAGAGCACACAGTGGAGAAAATGTTCCTCCAGTACCCAAAACTATTACACGATCAGCAGAGAAGTTGGACATGTCCTTGAACAAGTGAAAATGTGTTCTTTCCTCAATGTAAAAATATTAACCAATATTCCTACTAGAGTTATTCCCACTTTGTTAATTGCAGCATAGGTTGATTATACAAGAATTTGACAAAACTATATAAAAGCCCTCTGTGCAAAAAGCTATATGAAATATTGTATATTTCACATAAAATATGAATGCATTTTTATATGCTTAGATAAATGAATATAACCAATTTTCATCTATTTCAAGAAAGTATATTACATATTTTTTATATTTATAAATTGTATTTTGCATAGATTTATATCAGTTTCAAAACAACATTTTTTTCTCCCTTTGGAAAGTAATTTGTAAGCTATCAGCAAACAACTGTGTTTGGGCATAGGCCATGAAAAAGTGCTATGACATCCATTTTGTAGTTAGCCAAGAGCTAACATGTCACATGGAACCCTCTGGGCTTTAGGCCTTATTAGGACTGTGATTCTCAAAGTATATAAGCATAATGATTTGGGCAGCTGCTAAAAATGTAATTACAGAGCCTACCTCCGTCAATGATTTGGTCTGCTTCCTGACCAATCTTATTGATCTGGTTTGACATGGAACTTTTGTTGCTGGTTATTGCTTGTGTCCTTTTTTTTGATTTTAGAGTGCCTGGGTTTTTTTTTTTTTTTTTTTTTTTTTAAGAAGCCCTGTTCTGTAGAAGGGCCCTGTACACCAGAGGAAAATAGTACTCCAGGAACCCTAAGAAGTACTTAGAAGTGTGTAGCCACAGACTTTTATAAGTCTGTTTTTATCAATCTTTTAGGTCCCACATGAAAATGTTACTAATCTTTAAATATTCTAGGTGATTAGGTCAATGTTATGAAAATATGCCTCCAAGAAAATATGCAGATTTCAAAGATTAATTTTTCTCCTTAAGAATATTGAAGTAAAAATGGAGTTTACAAGTAACTCATTTGTTCAGTTGAAGCAAACAATTAGACTGCATTGTTATTTCTAGATTCATTGATCCTAGCTAACTTTATTCTTACTAGTGGTAGTGTCAGTTTTGCCATTCATAATATGAAGTTCTTTGGGGCAGTATTAGTAAGTAGCCTGTTGAGTACAGATTGTTGAGAACTACAAAAGACTATGACCATGTAAATTTTCACCCAAAATAAAAGTTTTTGAGAGAGAAAGGGGACTCTACTAACACAGTGGGCAAAAGACATAAACTAAGTCTATTTCAAGTACACTGTGTTCCTGTTTACCTCAGCTTGACTTCATAAGGCTGCCTATTCACAGGTACGTCATGGATTCTGCTACCCTTAAAAACACCGCATTTCCACAGTTGCATGGCTGATTATGAAAATTTCTTATTTTTCAGCAAACTAGCTAGTGTTAATTGCGACAGTTAATATTTGAAAGACTTTGGCATCCATTTTTGAATAATGAAGTAACCATCATTCTTCAAAGGTAAACAACCTGTCCTGAGTTCAGTATTCAAATATTTTAATGTAGGTGGTTAAAACTAAAACAACTACTGTGTGCATGACTACACTCATGCACGCAGTTTTTGGTGAAGTATCGTAAAGGAAATTGTACTCGGTATAGCATTTGCTCACAACATAATATAAGCAAATGAACCCAGAGGTACCAAGAGAAAACATTTCCTTAGACTGATCAGCACTATAATAAGATTTAAGTCTTTATGCGTAACATTATAAAATATTGTTTTCCGAAATATCTTTTACTGAATAGGATATTAATAAATACTAAAAAAACAAAACAAAATGAAAACCCTGACTAAGCAAATTAAGGGAAAAGGAAATTAAGTTAAAGAGATTTAGTTAGTGCATTCATGGGGAGGTGAGGTAGGGGCTGTAGGTGCCCAAACACTCAACAGGCATCAGTCTTTCCCACTCAAAACCTTTTTCGGAACTGCTGACACACTCATAGACTAGAGGTCTGCTGTTCTGTTTAAAGTGGCAGATTATGAGCACTTTGGGCTTTGTGAGTCTTGTAGACAGTCTCTGTTAAAAATACTCAACACGAAAAGACAAAAAGCTTAGTTAAGTAATATGAATAATGAATGGGTATGGCTACTTTTATAAAAAGAAAACACAGGTCTCTGTATGTAAATAAAATTTTTATTAACTTTAACGTTGAGTAATATTGTCAGTCTTACTGTCTTGGAAACCTGAACAATACTAGAGATTGAAAGAGGAGAAAGGGTGGTATATTTACATAATAGAATATTATTCAGCAACCAAAAAAGACAAATTTAATGAATTTGTGATAATATGGAAGGACCTAGAAGGAATCATGCTAGGGAAAATAAGCCAGAAAGAAAAAGAGAAATCCTAGATGATCTCACCTACATACAGGATATAGGGAAAAGAAACAAAAGGACAAAACTTAAAACTAACATACTATCAGCAGAACTGAAGCATAGAGCAAGGGTGGGGGATGGGGGGAGTAGGGGGGGAGGCGTGGGCACAGAGATTATGATGATGGTCACTGGTGACAAAATGGTGGGAGGATGTCGAGGTATACAACGATGCAAATACACATACACACACGTAATCAATCTTAAAAAAGTTAAATTAGAGAAAAGAAGACCTAAGAGTATTAAAACCTAGCAAGTTAGACCTGAAACCAACTGTGTCCACTAGAGGGCACCAACAGTGCACGGTGCTAGCCTTACATTTTCCTTTAAAATGCTGAAATTGGCGTTTTGTGATATAGCACTTAGTGAAGTTGAGACTAACATTGAACTTTTTTTTTTCTGTTACAGAGAATTAGAGTCGGCAAGTTAGTGTCAATTTACCAAGCTACGCTAAAAATAACAGTACTGTAGGAAAGACTTTAAAATGAAAACGCCTGACTTCATTCAGAGAATTTGGGTGGATAGGTTTTCTGAAATGTTAATTTTTTAATTTAGTTTAATTTTAATATAAAATTTTATTGATCAGAAAGTCATTTAATTTGTCATAATGCAATCTAAAATGGAAGCTAATATAGAGAGCTGTTAAATCATTCAAACTCTTAAACATCTTTAAAACTCATAAAAGATGTGTGTTAAAATTCTTCTGCCCCTCCTTCTTGATTGGCCAGACCTTTTTGTTTTCTGGTAGTGCAGGAATATTTTATGGTACATTTAAGCAAGATAGTGGGCTTTTTTTAATACATTGGTATTGGTATCCAATACACACTGGCTAAATCTCATGTTGTGGGGACTACACATGTGGTTCAAAGTGCAGGGGTCCCTTGCAGACTTCTAGTGGGATCTGAAGTTATAGGGCAAAATGACAGAAACCAGAAGGTTCCAAGACTGTAGTGGAGAGTAAGAACATGTAACAGCCTGATAAGTCCTGTGACCAGCTTTCTAAAATAACTCAGTTACACTAAAGTCAAACTCTGGAGCTGTTTAATTGGGATAATCAATTTTCATTTAAACTATTACAAAAAATAAAAAAGAAGAAGGTACAGTGTTATAAACTAAGATATTGATCTCAAAGTCTATAACAGGATTAAGAAATCAAGTGTAATGCTGAAAAATACTCTAGGAATTTAAAGGGAGATTATAATATTTTCTGAGTAAACCAGGGATCTGTGACTTGGGATATATATATATATATATATATTTTTAACTTGTAGATAATAGCCCAGAATCTCTTCAAATTAGACTGCCTTGGATGATCTAGTAAAAATGGCTCCAAAATCAGACTACCTGGATTTGAACCCACACCTTGACTCCTTACCAAATCATCCATATAATGTGGCTGCAATAGTTCCTATTGCACTGGGTGTGGGAATTTCTTAGTTCAGTGACTGACAGGTAGTTAATATTCAATACATCTATTATCTTCACACATGACTTACTTAGGCTGCATTTGAAAATGTTCTTTGTAAGCCCCTCTAGTAGATGTAGTTGTGTGAGCCATAAACCCATAATCAATTCTATCTATAGCAAACATTGCACATTTTAAGTTTCCAATTTTGTTCAAGATTATAGGCTGTATTTTGATTGCAGCCTTGGGCCTCATGCACATCGACCGTGACATCTGCTTTCTACATATTGTCCCTCAGAACAGTGCAAGACTAGACAATTTTGTTAAGTTGAATAGAAAAATTGATATGATCTGTCTATTGCAGCCTGAACAAATTTATGATGAGCACTGCAGTCTACAACAGCTCTTCAATGGCATGTAATACCTTACAGATGACAAATAGTAATAATCATGGCATTTAGTTAAAAAAAGAGCTTGTAATACTGAACTCATATGCTTCTATTCATAGGAATTCCTTTTCTTATTAAAAGAAGGGGAAAACAATAGGAACAAGGAGTCTTTATCCATAACAAGTTTAAACGTTTTAGTGAAGTAAAAATACTGCATTTGCTTCTAGGGGGACAAAATTTTTATAAAAGTGCGTCTAAGTGTAGAAGGCCCAATGAGTCAGCCGTTCACAATGGTCTTGCTCTGACAGTAGGCACAAGAAACTCTCCTGGGCAATGGCTACAGTGCTAGCTAATGTTAAGTTAAAGAAATGCATTTTTAGCTTAACAGTTGTAGCAACCTGCAGACTACAACTCAGTGTTTTGACTTCCTCTTCCATTCCTGTACAGGCAGGCAGTTTAAAAGTATCTCACTTTGAAACTTCCCCTACCCTCCCTCCCCAACCCTCCCAAATGGTCAGAACAGGCTTAATCAAGACATGACACATCACTTTAGCATGAGGACTGTTTCCACATGGTTCAAGGTCCTACAGGCTCAGGAGAAACTTTTACTATACCTAGTTAGAGGATATTATCCAGAATTAGTTGTTTTTTTTTGTTTTTGTTTTTAAGAGAAATAAACAATCTTGGAGAAATATCTATATGGCAGGAGAAATATTACTAACAGTGTATCTGGTTTTTGTCATAGGAGTCACCTTTTCTTAATCAGGTGAGATCACTTCTTGTTTCCTTGTAGCTCAGTGTTAGTATGTAGACTGAGGGGCACCCAGGAACCCACGGACCAGCTCTAAGTGGGTTCTGCTATCTGCTGCATATAGACAAAGCATTCTCTTACTATGAGAAAACTTTAGTAAGATATTGTGTGTAGAGAAGAAAACAAAGGATATTTGTTTTCTAATAAACACCCCAAATTAGGCCGGGCATGTTGGCGCATGCCTGTAAGCCGCAGCCTAGGAAGCCAAGGCTGGGGCGGTTCGAATGCCGCCGGGGAAACGTAGCAACACATAGTCCCAAAAAAATAGCTGGGCATAGTGGCACGCACCTGTAATCCCAGCTACCTGGGAAGCTGAGGCTGGGGATTGCTTGATTGTGTGGTACCCCAGGCAACGAAAGCCTGAGGTTCTACAGGCAAAAATAGTGAGACCTAGTCTCAAAAACAAACAAACAAACAAACAAACAAACCAAACAACCATAAAACATCCCAAATTACTCATCTCCTCATGGTTAAATGCACAAATGGTGTCATTCCAAAGTGTAGTCATTGAGGTCTTGTCACAAGTGTAAGGTGCCTTTCAGCAGGGAATCATAGAAAAGAGGGTAAGGGGACAGAAAGCAATGTCAAATTACAAATCAAATTAAATATTGCCATTGTCAGTCTCCCCAAGACCCAAGTTTCTTCCGAGCGTCTCTATGACTCAGCTCCACAAGTCTCCTACATGTCCCTCAAGTCCCTGGTTCAAGTCTTAAGCCAAGAAGCAAGTGGGACTTTTTCACATGTCTCTCTGCTGCACATGACTCCTCCTCCAGGTCATTTTCTAAGTCTTCTCTCCTAGTAGTCTCCTCCTCCTCCATGCTCATGCTACTCTTCATTAGGTGGGGCCGGGAACATGACACCTCCCCTTTTTATGGAAACTAGTTACACCAGCCGGTATTCAGTCCCTAACTTCAACATATATATCCTGTTTTTCCTCACTGACCACTGAATCCTCATTTCTATGTATTTTTGGTTCTCCATATTTGTTAATTAATTTGTTTCTACTACCATTCTGTCGAACAGTAGTTTTTCAACTAGCCCAATAGATCCCAGAGAGGTAAGGAGAAGGTTCCTTTCCTTTCATCTATTTCCTGCATCCATTTCATTTTTTTCTGTTTTCTCAGTTCTCTTTCTCAATATTCCTGTTTTCATTAGTGTCTCTGGTCTGTGATACTTATAGTACATTCTAGTATATCCCATTTGCTCCTGGGTTATTTTATAATTTTCTACTTTTTTCATGTCATTCTCATTATCTGTCCTTGTGATGTTACATCTCTCTGCCTTGTACTTCTGTTACATGAAGGGTATTGCTTCACTGAGTGTTGATGGATATTTGTTCATTTGTTCATATGGCAAAATTTCTCAAGTAATTTTTCTTGTCTTTCCCTTCCTCTTTTAGTAATTTTAAAATATGAACTCTAGTTTGGCTTCTAAATTTATTTTTAAAAGAAACAAGTTCCTTGACTATTTGCAAGAGATTCACTTAAGAGAAAGTCATATATGTTTGCTAATTTTGTGTTTCCATATATTTCTCTTTGACATCTATGGTGGTAGAGGGTAGGAGGAGGAGACTAACATGAGTAATTTTAGCCTTTGTTATTTTTGAGCCAACCGGGATTAACAACAGAGTTAATGATGAATATTTGCCTCTACTGTGTGTCATTGCAAGATTACCTTCTTACAAAAATGGCTTGTCATGTAATTGTTCAATTTTACCTCCCTGTTTTTTTTTCCAGATCAAACTCAAACAAGAAAGATCCTCATCTTGATTTTAATGACAGAACACCCTTGTTATTTTATATCTCTTATGGTTCATTTTGGTCTCCTTTTTAAGCTCCCTTTTCTGTATTCAACCACCAACAGCTAAATCATAATTATTTGCTAAAGGGTGGGCTGGATTTCACACAGCATGATGTTTCCATTTAAAAGAGGGGCTTGATTTTGCTTCTATTTTTTATTTTCATGCTTCCATGGAATCTTGGGTTAATATCACAAGGAAACTGTTATTTCTCCTAAATTTTTAGGTACATAATTAAACATTTAAAACTTAACTCTTCAAGTAGGAGATGGATTAAACTACAAGACAAGAAAGAAATAGCTGTTGAACAGAAAGATACTCTGGAGTAACAAGATAAATGATAAAATGAATTCTGAAAATGAATCTTATAGTAAATATAAGTCTAAAGCTATTTTGTAGAAAGCTATTCTTTTATTATGAAAAGCTGATTTGTAGACTCAGAAAATTTAATTAAAATCTAGGAAATGTCTTGTTAATCTAAAATTAACTGCTTCTTGGGAAGATTAAAAAATCCTTGTTAGGAGTAATAATTTAAAATTTGGGACTATGCCAAGTTGTTAAATTTTTTATACTGAGTATTTCACATCAGTGTATTGAAGCAATTAAAAAAATGGATAGCTACAAGTTAAGTATGATATGTAAAATCAATTATTGCTGATGTAATAATTAATGTAGTATAATAATTCCCGTGTTCTTCGGATAAATATCCAGAAGTGGAACTGGTAGATCATTTGGCAGTTCTATTTTTAAGTTTTTGAGGAATCTTCATACTTTTCTATAGTGACTGCAACAAATTACATTTCCACCAACAATGTGCAAGGGTTTCCTTTTCTTCATATCCTTGCTAGAACTTGTTTTTCATATTTTATTTACTTATTTACTAGATTTTTAATTTTTTTTTATTTCATATTTTGATAATAACTTTCTAACAAGTGTGAGATGATAGCTCATTGTGGTTTAATTAGCATCTTTTTGATGATTAGTGATGCTAAATATTCCTGCTTATCATACATTTGTCATCTTTGGAAAAATATCTATCTATAACCTCTGTCCACTTTTTAATCAGATTGGAATTCTTTTTTTTTTTTTTTTTGAGACTAGGTCTCGCTATTTTTGCCCGTGGAACTGCAGGCTCTTGTTGGCCCGGGTACCACAGACTCAAGCAATTCCCAGCCTCAGCTTCCCAGGTACCTGCGATTACAGGTGCGCGCCACCATGCCCAGCTATTTTTTTGGAACTAGGTCTCGCTGTGTTGCCCCAAGCGGGACTCGAACTGCGATCCCTAGCCCCAGCCGCTTCATATGCTGAAGCTTACAGGCACGAGCCACCGTGCCCAACCCAGATTGGAATTTTTAAGTATTGAATTGTATGATCTTTTAAAATATTTTGGATATTAACTCCTTATCAAATATATGATTTGCATAGTATAATTTTTATCAATTCATTTGTCTGGGAAGTGTCTCACTGGTTGAGTATGAGGCAACATAGATTCAAACTTCTGTTTAGGAAATATTTGTTATCTTTCACCGTTGGGCTGCAACAAACTTGTTGGCTTTTACTAATGGTGGAAACATAAACTTGGCTAATTTGGACAGGAGGTTGGATTTAGGGAGGTGAAGTTTTGAAACTATCTTTCAAGACAGTTCACCATGCAGACATTCTGGAAAAAGTAGACTTAGACAAAACGTCCAGTTAATGGTCCAGTTCAGAAGACATGCAGAAATGTAGAGACCCATGAAGAACTTTCTCCTGTTATGTCCCGTAGACTATTTTAGAAGTTTCAGGCATAATGTTTAGAATAGTAAACGCACTTTTAGAATGCACTCCACCTGAAAATTAAATAGAATCTTAAGGAAAATGGAAGCATTATATCTAGAAATTGTTAGGGTCATTAGCTAAAAACCAGCGATGGCATTGGAAACCATCTTGATACCCACTTGTGTGCAGCATAAATGGACACCTGCACTAAACAGCTGTTGGCATTACACTTTGATGATACTCAGAAATGCTTTGCAGATAAAGGTAATTGTTCTGTAGTCTGTAAGTTCTTAAATGACTGATAAAACAATTCCTAGGTTCCCAATATTCACACAGACTTTTCTATTTAAGGAGGCTGACACCTGCTTGGAAGCTTGTTATTTCATTTTCTTTATTTTCATTTTGGCTTTGCCTGCATTGAAAATGTTCTATGTTTTGTGTAACTCTTCCTCCATATGAGAGACTGTGACATTAGAGAGCATTTTTAACTCTTGCTGAATATGATAGAGTGGTAATTCCTTACTTGTAACAGAAATACCATAACTCTCTAATGTCCTAATACTTTTAACTCTTTCATTTTTTTATGGGCTGGAATAATATGATAGGAAAACAATTTTCAAAAGAAAGAGACAAATAAATGTAATTAAAGAAAATACACTTTGACTTTTATTCAATTTTGTAATTGATTGTGGTTTTGAGATTAAAAATCTGTGTCCTTCCATTTGTAAATCATAAAATGGTTTACATGTATATGCACATAACATTAAAATATACATATATGTATATTTATTGATTCCTATTTTGAAAATTAGCTTTGTAATGACAAAAATACTACCCTTGTTTGGTTGGAACAGATGACTATTTTTTACACAAAGGAAGTTCTCTAATTAGTGATTAAATTAAGTTCAAATTTCACTTGTTAGCTTTTCTTCAAGCACATGATCTTAAACTAAAGTAATTTTGATGTTCTACTGACTGAGCTATCCAGGCTCACTAAACTAAAGTAATTTGGGTGTTAAAAGTATGAGTGTTACTGGTGGGTGTGTGTTGCCAGACTGAGGCTGGCTGCTGCCCCTCCACGAGCCTTCCCAGGAGGACTTCCCAGCCAGTCCATTGCTTCAGGGGATGGGTTCCAAAGCCAGTTCTCAGAAATCTGGTTGTGACAGCTCTCTCAGTGGAGATTTGCTGCTTGTGTAGTGTGTGCACAGACACAGAACACACTGACTTTAATTTACAAAAAGCATTCATTTACAAAAGCAATGGTCTGGCCACCGGCTACCATGCCCAAGTTGTCATGTAGCTCCTTTGACTTTTTTTTTTTTTTTTTTCGCGACTAGGTCTCGCTATGTTGCCTGGGGTAGTCCCCATCCTGCGATTCAAGCAATCCCCAGTCTCAGCCTCCCAGGTAGTTGGGATTACAGGCATGTTCCACCACGCTCGACTGCTTTTTTGAGACCAGGTCTTGCTATGTTGCCCGGGGTAGTCCCAAGCTTCTTGTCTCCCAGTGCTTGGACTACAGGTTCATACCACCACACCTAGCTTCCTTTGACTTCTTGAAGGCCTGCTATACAGGAAGCTGACTTAAAATTCAAAGGCTGTTTGAGGAGTGTAGAGTGAGAACAAAGGGAATTAAAAAAAATTTTAAGTCTTTACTTTATTGGCACCAACCTACTTCAATCTCCATAAAGAAAACCTGTCTGAAACAGAATTTTCTATTTTGGAGAGCAAACTGTATACACACAATGTGTCTGAAAAGTTTGTAAATAACCTTTAAAAAATTACAACTATCGAGTTCTCTGATGTCTGGAACAAAGCACTGGAAGGTGATTGTAATTAGATAGGATCAACCAAATTATATGGAATCTTGTTTGGAGACAAGGGGATTGGTCAACTTGAAACACATAAACTGATCCATCTTGGTCCCCACAAACCAGAGACTGGCAGCACCCTTGCTTGAGTGTTTAAGAAAATGGGTGCTGTATCTGTCTCAAACCACAGGGGCTTCACTAGAAAATTAAAAAATCCTCACAATGCAATACATTTTAATAATGTAATTTTCAAAGTTTTTGAAATTATATTATGCTTTCAAGATCCAGGGAACCCTGCTTGCTGACAAATTGAAAAAATAGAATATCATTTAATATTCTGCTATTTCTTCATCCGGGCTTGCTACATGTGATTCTTTCACTTAGTTTTCAGATTGATCTTTATTTAAACCTAAACTATATTCTATGACAGTCTAAACTATATTGCAACTTATCAAGATGCTGTTCTCTTATTGTAGTGATTGGAAATTATCTGTTTTAATAAAGGGATATTTGACCTATATGAACAAGTCTTTGTTTTTCTGAGTATTTCCCAATAGTGACATTTGCCTAAGATGAAATACTTGATAATTTTAGGTTGTTCCAAGTATTTTTTAGATCAGCTAGAGCTAAATCCTATCAGAATAAAATGCTATCAGAATAAAATGCTATCAGAATAAAAACTGATGTATTAGGGAATAGCCATTTGATGTATTAATTCATGTAACTCTGACCTTTGGATGGCATTTAGGGAGCACTAACCACCTTACATCATTGCAGTTGTTATGACAAATAATGAATTACTTTTAGTTCATATACTTTATTAGTTTACATATATATTTAATTGTATACATTCAATAAAATATTTAATATTAATATATAAATTTTTATTTCTTAAAATATAAATTTAAGAAAATATTTAACAAGTTGTACAAATTTAAGAAAATGTTAATATCAAAATAATGGCATATATTAAGCTTTTAATATTTGGTACCTATAGTTTACTATTCTCTTTATTATGATAGAGCTAAGTGTCCAGGATCATATAAGTTGTTGTTGTGTATCTCCCAGCCACCGCTGAAGGAGGGAAAAACAGAGCAGCGCATTTTTCTTAAAAATCAGTTGCTGTGAAGTTCATAATTGATGGTGTCTCTATGATACTTATCCATGTTGTTTTTTATTATTTTAGGTAATTCTTTTAAATGTTAGGGAGCAAAATTAATAAAGTTGTGCATAAATGCCATTTTTATAACTCAATCTTATGACCGTTTTTCTGACTTTATGTTTAAAAATGTAATGCAATCTAAGTTTTGATAACCATTACTTTTCAATTAGTGTTTTTAGATCAATGTGAGTTAAGCAATGCATAGGCAAATAGCAATACACTAATATATGAAACACAGAAGGAAAGAAATACCATTAAACCATTATCTAGTATCACCTATTATATGTTATTTATAGTTATACTATTAGAAATAATTTCCTTAAAAATACATGTCTTTGTAAGTCCAAGTTCTGTCAGCCAGTGCCCTGCAGTTCCTGTTTTCCAGCACCTCTTCCCTGGTTCTCCTTTTCAACCTCCTACCAGGGGTGAAGCATGGGCATAGGGGCATTGGCAGAGACTCAGTTGAACATGTGCACATATGGAGGAGTAAAAATTTAACCCCCAAATTGTAATAAAAATATCAATTAGCTGGGCATGGTGGTGCATGGCTGTAAGCGGCAGCCTAGGAAGTTGGGACCAGGGATCGTGGTATGAGTCCCGCCGGAGCACGTAGCAAGACCTTGTCCCAAAAAAATAGCTGAGTGTGGTAGCATGGACCTGTAATCCCAGCTACCTGGGAAGTTGAGGCTGGGGATTGCTTGAGTCTGTGGCACCCCAGGCAATGTGAGTCTGTGGCTCCACAGGCAAAAATAGCGAGAACTAGTCAAAAAAAAAAAAATCAGTTATAGTCAAGTGCAAAAAAGTAAAAAAAAAAAGAGAAACTTCTACCAGGATCAGCTATTGCTCACTGACATTACCTTCCTTAGTGCTTACTTAAGGAGCTGTGATAATATGAAGTTCATTCAACTCTCAACATGCTAACTTCCCCTGGGATGGAGTGGCTACAACTTAAGCCAATCACATAAAATTACAATATAACATTAGAGGGGAATCTTCATTATAATGACATAAGCAAAGACTTGCATTGGTGGTAAAAGAGAAAGAATATGTACCACTAAGGTGATGTTCAGGAGACCAAAGCATATGAGATGGCCTCCGATCAGCAAATTCCCTAGACATTTCAGCTCCTGGGGGAAGGGAGTGGTGTTCTTCCTGGCAGAGCCTCTGCAGATAGATACCAAATCTGAAGGTGTCTTTGGATCCACAGGTATCCAGCTCGAAGCATCTCTCATTGGCTTATTTCCGCTCTCATATTTATTACTCCAGATATATGTTGTCAAAACCACTTGTATCTAAAATGCTTCCAGGTGACAGTTGGGGAAGCACTGCTCTGGAATGCCAGGGAAAGAGGAACTTAGATGCTGCACACTTTTGAGTCATTTCCTTGCTCTTCAGG
Source organism: Uropsilus gracilis (assembly GCA_004024945.1). Taxonomy (NCBI): domain Eukaryota; kingdom Metazoa; phylum Chordata; class Mammalia; order Eulipotyphla; family Talpidae; genus Uropsilus; species Uropsilus gracilis. The sequence goes on from PVHY01011449.1 coordinate 28,293, forward strand.
GGGCACTCTTGACTTCCTGAGAGTGCCCTAGACAACTTCCTTCCACACCAGCCAGAGCATCGTTTAATTTTCCTCTTAGTTCAACTGAAAAGCTCAACAATGTAGCCATCAAAAGGGGATCCAGCCTATGCCACTCCTAAACTCCAAATCTCCCTCTCCTGTCCTGAGTCCACACAGTTTATCAGAGGGTGTTCTCTTACATCTCTTTCAGGAAACTCCCTGAGGGACTGAGGATTTTCTCTCAGTTGCCTGCTCCTCTGTGTTGACTCCTTCTTGCCTTCAGAGAGGCCCTTGGGTGAGGTAATCCTCAGCAGGCGTTTCCTTAAATTCAATTTACTTATTCCTGGCAATACCAGTGATGGGGTACAGGTGGGGAATTGAAATTTGAGCAACACAAGACAGGAAAATATACTTCACAAGTGTCAACGCCACAGGACCCTAGCTGTGGGCTTTGTCCTCCAAGACCAATCCCTTCTGCAGTCTCTAGTGGAACTGACATTGACAGATGTCAAGATCCATTAGTGAATCAATTTTCCAAGGCCAACCTTAATTTTTCACAGAGGTGCCAGTGTGAATTCACATACCTTTTCACGTGTGCAAAACTTAGCGCTTGCTTCAATTTAAAAACTGTTATGGGAGGCAGGCTTTTTTTTTTTTTTTAACTGAAAATCCTTTAGCCAGCTTTTCCTGAACTAGAGAAAAGCCATTACCCTTCAATTTGACACAAAATGGACAAATCCTTTATTAATCCTTTATTAACCCTTCAAAAATTCCACATACAAGTTACATTTGTCATTTTGATAACGGTTGCTCACCTGCCCCAGGGCCCTCTACCAAACTAAAGTAAAAAAGAACTTCAGATTCTTTTATCACCTTTGCTATGTAATTCCAAAGCCAGATCACACTCTTAAAATGATCAAACTATTTATTACTAAGTAAGCAAGTAAGAAAGTGATTACCTAAACACATACTACAAGATAAACGTGTAAAAATCCTGGTTATTCCATTACATGAGGCACAAAATAAACACGAAAAGACTCAGTTACCCGATCACGTGTCCAAAACTGTCCTTTAGTCCCTGATCAACTCACCACATGTCCAGTCAGAGTTCACCAGCAGTGTTCCAAAAGCAGGGCATTCCTCTTTTCCTTTGGCATCTGTTCTGGCTTCCTCCAAACACGTGGTCCAAGACAAGATATTCTGGACTGGGCACGGTGGCTCATCCTTGTAACCTTCAGCCTATGAAGCGGCCGGGGCTAGGGATCGCGGTTCGAGTCCCACCTGGGGCCCGTAGCGAGACCTAGTTCCAAAAACGTAGCTGGGCGTGGTGGTGCGCGCCTGTAATCCCAGCTACCTGGGAAGCTGAGGCTGGGGACTGCTTGAGTCTGTGGTACCCTGGGCAATGAGAGCCTGCGGTTCCACGGGCAAAAATAGCAAGACCTAGTCTCAAAAAAAAAAAAAATGTTCTTTTTGTCTTTCAGTGTCCCTCTCAACTTTAGGCAGTAGAAAATTTCCAACATCAGGTCTATTTCTCAAGCCATGCTTACAGCCTCTCCAAAAACATTTAAATCAAACTAAACAAAACAAGCTCCAAATCAAACAAATCTCCAGACTCTTTAGACTTCTTTAGCACACACCCTCACCTTATGCATGATAAGGCTCATGATTTTACCAATCCAGGCCTAAGCCCAGGCATCCCATCCTACCTGGGTCTTCATGGCTTTTCCAAAAATGGTTGATCCCTTGTTTCTCTCCAAAGTCCCTTTTTATATCTTTTCTCCTTGTTTCTTCTGGGAACAGAGCCTGGTCAATCATCTCACATCACAAAAGCCTTGTTTTTCTTTTCTGTGTTCCCCTTCTATCCTTCTGAAAGAAAACTATGAATTCTAATGATGACTCAACATAAGCTTTGTTCACTGGGTTCTGAAACACTCAAGTCAGAAAGTCAAATCTCCATAATATTGCCAGATCTTTCTTGTAATTTACAATTCTAAAGCAAAAGGGAAGTAGATCCTATTTCCCAGTTACATGATGTTATTATCAATACATAACATCAGTTATGTTAATGGCAGATGCCCCTCGGCCACAACCACATGGTCTAAAGGAAACCGTGACCCCAAGATGGGCAATGTATTCATTCATAAAATTTAGGCAATGTGATTAGCTGTGTCTGAAAAACACACAGGTAAAAGATGGCCTAAACTGGATAAGGGTACTTCCTTCTTTTACTTTGTTGCAAACCCTAGGTGGGAAAGAGAAAATGAATCACTAAGAGGGTGTGTAGAGGGAAATATATATATATATATATTTTTTTTTTCATATCTATATGTACATATATTCTCATATATATATGGGTCTGTAGATAGATAGATAGATAGATAGATATGAGAATATATATAGATACACATATATAAGACAGACAGACAGACAGACAGACAGACAGACAGACAGACAGACAGACAGACAGACAGACAGATAGATAGATAGATAGATAGATAGATAGATAGATTAATTGATAGATGAGACCAAAAAAAGGAGCAGAGACTGGGAAAAACAAACTTTTGGGGAGGGAGAGATATGAGAATGGCAGGCTAGTAAAGAGCAACCTGAGTGGCCAGGCTCAGCAGAAGACCCCTGGAAGAGTGAGCTGGTGGTGGCAAGGAGCCATGGTGGGAGAGTGACTGGTGTGGAGAGTATGGCACCACAGCAAGGTGGTATGGAAAGCTGATACCTAGAGATAACCAGGGATTTGAAAAGCTGATTCTTGCATCAGTGTTTGTTGAAAAAGTTTGGAGAACCTTGGAGAAGTGGAGCAGCTCAGAATGCTGGAGACAGAAGAAACAAAGAGAAGACACTGGAGAAGGACTGGACTTTGCAGAGTGCCTGCCTCAGGTTTTGAGGGGCAAAGGGACACCATCATGGACATGTGTCTTTGGAACTTTTGGTACTAAAATTGGTGGCTGGGGTAAAATAATTGCCACTTGTAGCTTTAAAACAAACTATGTTTTTGTTTTTGCAGTTAATTTTCCTTGTAAATAAACCCTGCTGTTCAAATTGCATTTGATGGGCAACTGCTACGCACTGTGGTAAGAACCTGAAATAATCTTGGCGGCAGAAGTTGCATTTTAAAAATGCTGCTTTTTTCCCTTTGGCTTGTTGGTTGGAGGTTCTGCCCCATATGACCTGATTTTATAAAGGGTATGGAGGCAGCTCTCCTTTACTTCACTCGTTTGTTCTGACCCAACCTGAAAATATATCAAAAAGCAAGGCACGCAGTAGTGCTCTTTCCTTAGCTAATCAAAGTTCCAGAAAATGCTCTCTGATGAAAGGGATTTTTGGTGTGTTTGTTTTCTATTTGGGGGATCATATAGAATCCCTAGACAATTTCTCAGGTAAACTGTGTGAGAATAAAAGCAGGGCATCAATCTGTTTCAGGTCCCCGAACACATGGGAGAGGGTGTCCATCTTCTCACTGCAAAGCTATTTTAAAGAAATGCTGTTGTTTTGGAAACCAACTTCCAGTTTCATATAATGAAAACTCTCAGCCACTATGATTAAGAAAATGGTCCAGCTCTGATCTGAAATGGCCTCTTTCAGATTTTATTAGTAATTCCTGTTTTTCACATCATCTGTCTCTACTCTCAGTCACACCGATTTATCACTTTCTGGTATTAGGTTTCTTTATGAAAGAAGTACACAGTCTATTAGTCATAAATCTTAAATTCAAAAAATTCTGAAATTGAAACTCAGTTGGTGGCAAAATTGCCTTGTCCTGACCTAATTTGAAAGCAAACCATGTTTGAGCAGACAGGGGCTATGCTTGCTCCTTGCTGCTTTGTGAGGATATTTAATAACTTGAAGTAGAAATTTGAATATATTTTTCATGAAATATTGTTACAGAATCTGCTATGAAGGGGCTTTACTTTTGTTTTTTGCATTTTCAGTGTATTCTTTTAAAAAATCTAGAGAATTTTAATTTAAAAGATAATCATCTCAAGGATCTCAGTTAAGAGATTATGGATTTGTATTTGCTAATAGTTCTTAGTTTTCTTTTAATTACTTTATTATTTTTTCTGTAGACTCTCCCCAAGTAATACATTTAAAAATTTTTCAGTACTCTACATGTCTATATGTTAGAGGGTAACTGCTATTAACATAGCTGGTGCCAAACATTGATAATAGCTTTAAAAATAAAGGAGCTACTTTCTTGTTGCTTTAGAATTATGAATTTCAAAAACAACATATCAAGGTGTGGTGATGACCTTCTTTAGAATTCACAGTTTTCTTTCAGAAGGATAGAAGGGGAAAATGAAAGAAAATAACTTTTTGTGATTTAAGATGATTGAAAAGACTCCATCCAAGGAGTGGGAAAGCAAGGCAAAAATGGTAGAAGAAGGGTTTAAAAGAAGGAGAAATGGTTCAGACCTTTTTGGCAGAGGATGTGAGACTGTCAACAGGGCCCATGGCCTTGGGCCCAGGCTACTGAACTCATGGCTTTAGCATTCTGAGTGTGTGTGCTGAAGAAGTCTAAAGAGATTTGAACTCCATGTTAGAGTTTGCCTTATCTAGTTTGGTTTAAATGCATTTGGAGAGGCTGTGAGCTAGGCTGAGTAAACAGACTTTATGCTGGTTTCTATATCTTGGAGTTCTTCTACTGCCTAAAGTTGAAAGGATGCTGTAAAAAGAGGAGCATCATGTCTTTAACTGCATGCTTGGAAGAAGTTGGAACGGATGCCAAAGGAGAAAAAGAAGGATGTCCTGCATTTGGAACATGTGATGCTGAACTCAGATTGATTGGACATTTTAGTGAGTTAATTTTCCAGCCCAAGGATGCATAGGGAGGAGTGCAAGAGCCAGTACAGTACCAGCCTCAGCACCCTGGGAGTGTGAGACCAGGTGTTCAGGAGGGAGATAAGGAGCCCAAGTGCTGGGCATCACAAGCTTCTGACATCACTGAAGTCTGGCCTACAGCTGAATTGCCTTTGTTCAATGCACAAAAAAAGCAAGCTGGAAATAAAATGTTAAGGTGGTTTCTTTAGGGTGTGAAACCTACCCCACTCCCCAGACTTCTAGATTGCTAGCTCTCTGATCAAAGTGCACCTTACAGATTCAATTCCTGTTCCTTCTTTATTAGCATTCAATGGTGACAGGTGGCCCAAACTCCTAGTTACAATTTCTGTCCAGGTCTGAGGAGTAAATAGATTCTCCCATGACACAAGCATATCTCTGTATCACCCTTAACCCAGTTTCCCCCCATAAGAACTCAGAGATTTATCTCTTACCTTTCCCAAATGTGGTTTTATAAAAATGTAAATATTGACAGAATTAGGCAAGGAGGACATGGAAATTTGACTTGAGAAAAATTATTAATGCTTCAAATAAAATAGTATGTTCTTGATGACTTATAGAAGTTAGTTAAAATTATGCTTTTAATTAAATACACACCAAGTGAAGACATTCTGCTTAATTGTACTTACTTTATTTTACATATCAGTTTGATTATACAATCACCCAGTGTTGGCAGGATGTTACATCATTTTCTATAAAATGCCATGTGATATTAATTCAAAATACACACAATATTGCCTTTTAAATTTTTCTCTGCTTTGAAATAATTTTAGCGAAGAAACTTGGACCCAAGTGCTTATCCAATAAATATTATAGGAGGCCTATTGCTATTTGGGGAGGGAGGGGAACAGGCTTTTTTAACTAAAAAATCCTTTGCCTGCTTTTCCTAAATCAGAAAAACCTCTACCTTTCAATCTGATACAAAATGAAAAGCCTTTATTAACCCCAGGCCACCTTGGCCTTCATGATTGGGCCCTCATTCTTTCCAAAATGGCTAATCCTTTGTTTCGCTCCTAAGTCCCTTTTTAATATCATTTCTGCTTGTTTTCCCTCTCTTCTGGGAGCAGAGCTTTGTCAATCATCTCACATCACAAAATGCTTTTCTTTTCTCCTCCCCTTCTGTCCCTCTGAAAGAAAACTATGAATTCTAACAAAGGCTAGCAACCACACTTTGGCATATTCAACCAAAGCTTTTTTCACCTGGGCCTGAATCAAATCTCCATAATATTGCCAAGTCCTTGAGATTTACAATTCTCAAGCAAAGGGGAAGTCTTTCATATTTCCTAGGTCTATAAGGTTACTATTAGTGCAAAACATCAGCCATGTTAATGGCAGATGTCATTCTAATACTAGTATAGTACATGAGCCTCATACATAGCGAACTGTATATACAGGTGGCTTGCTGGTGGAGTGTACAGTGTACAATCCAGGTAAAGTTCTTATTTATACTGAGAAGCTACAGAAAACTTCCAGATATGAGTAGGAGAGAGAAAGAAGGACATTCCAGGCAGATGAAATAGAAATATGGAGGCTAAGATGTCAAAAAGCATGTTGTTACTAATCCTGGGGACTGCAATTGCAGTGGTTTGATATGCCTGCAACCAAAGGTGCCTAAGCCAGCTCATTGACCCAAGGGTAGAAAGACATCTGATCACAATGAATTGTTATGCTTCCGATGGAAAATTATTAGGTTTAAGCAGGAGCAAATGTGATCAGATTAAAAAAAAATAATTTATATATACATATATTTCACATCATTGTATTCCCCGGGGGTCACCTACCACCTCCCCTCCCTGGCTGCTCCAGCTGGTTCCCCCCCCCTCCCAGTTGTGTATTTTCATTTGGTTGTTCATATATTAGTGAAACCATTTGCCAGGATTTTGTTTAAAATGTTTTTTTCTTTTTGATTTGTTTCTGCTAATATGATTTCTTCTAGGTACATCCATGTTATCATAAAATCATCAAATTTGTCAATTTTAATTGATGAGGAATATTCCATTGTGTATATATACCACATCTTTTTCATCTATTCAGGGACATTTGGGTTGTTTCATGTCCTTGCAATTATAAATAGTGCTGAAGTAAACATCTGAGCACAGGTGTCCCTTTGTACCCACACTGAGGTCTCCTTTAGGTAGATTCTCAGAAGAGTGATTGTTGGGTCAAATGGTATTTGCATTTTCATTAGTTTGAGGGTCCTCCACACTGCTTTCCATTGTGACTGGATCAGTTTACATTCCCACCAGCAGAGTAAGAGTGTTCCTGTTTCTCTGCATTCACGCCAGCACTTGTTGTTGCCTGTTTTTTTTTGATGTGTGACAACCTTACTGGTGTAAGATGGTATCTCATTGTGGTTTTGATTTGCATTTCCCTGATTGCTAGTGATGTTGAACAATTTTTCATGTGCCTGTTGGCCATTTGTATTTCCTCTTTGGAGAAGAGTCTCTTTAGTTCTTCTCTCCATTTTTTGATTGGGCTTCTTGTTTTGTTTTTGTTTAGTTGTGTGAGTTCCTTGGGGATGGATCTTTGTTATTAAATCCTTATCACTCTTGTGGAGGACAAAAATTTTTTCCCATTTGGTTGGGTTTCATTTTGTCTTTTTTGTTGTTTCTTTTGCTGTACAGAAGCTTTTTAGTTTGATGTAGTCCTATCTGTTTATGTTTTCCTTCATTTTTTTTTGCCATCTGTAGATGTGACTAGAAAGGGATTTCTGAATTGTGATTCATGGAGAGTTTTGCCTAGGTTTTTCTCTATGTATTTTATGGTTTCAGGTCTTACATTCAAGTCTTTTATCCATTTTGAATTGGTTTTTGTACATGGTGTAAGGAAATTGTCTTGGTTCATTTTTTTTTTGCATGTCTTGGTCCAGTTTTCCTAGCACCATTTGTTGAAGAAACTGCCTTTGTTCCAATGTAGGTTTTTCATGCCTTTGTCAAAGATTAGTTGACTGTATTTCTGTGGTTTTATTTCAGGGCTCTCAAATCTGTTCCATTGGTCACATTGTCTGTTGTTATACCAGTACCATGCTGTTTTTATTATTTTGGTTTTGTAGTATAATTTGAAGTCTGGAATATTTAAGCCTCCATTCTCTCTTTTTCTGGCCAGAAGGCTTTTGTCATTCCAAATGAATTTCAGTAATTTTTGTTCTATCTCTTAAAAGAATGTCATTGGAATTTTTATAGGGATTGCATTGAATCTGTAGATTGCTTTTAGAAGGATGGCCATTTTGAAGATGTTTATTCTTTCAATCCATGAGCAGGGAATGTCTTTCCATTTCCTTATGTCTTCTATCTCTTTTAGCAGTGCTCTAAAGTTTTCTTTGTATAGATCTTTCATGTGTTTTGTTAGGTTTATTCCCAGGTATTTATTTATTTTTTTTTGTTGTGATGATAAATTGGAAGGTTTTTAAAAATTTCTTCTTCTGCTTGGCTTTTTGCATATAGGAAAGCTACTGACGTCTGTGTGTTGATTTTGTAACCAGCTACCTTGCTGAACTGGTCTATTGTATCAAGTAGTTTTTCTGTGGATTTTTTGGGGTTTTCTATATATTGAATCATGTCATCAGCATAGAGTGTTAGCTTCAGTTCTTTCCTTATTTGTATCCCTTTTATGTCTTGTTCTTGCCTAATTGCCCTAGCTGGAACTTCCAGTATAATGTTAAAAAGTAGTGGAGAGAATGGGCATCCTTGCCTGGTTCCAGATCTTAATTGAAATGGTTTCAATTTTTCCCCATTTAGGATGATATTTGCTGTAGGTTTGTCATAGGTGGTTTTTATTATGTTGAGGTATGTTCCTTTTATCCCCAATTTTTCAAGTGCTTTTATCATGAACGAGTGTTAGACTTCATTGAAATTTTTTCTGCATCTATTGATATGATCATATGGTTTTTGGTTTTTTTCCTTGTTGATGTGGCAGATTTTGTTTATTAATTTTCAGATGTTGAACCATCCCTGTGCTGTAAGATAAATCCCACCTGATCATGGTGAATAATGTTTTTTATGCATTGCTGGACTCTGTTTGCCAGGATTTTGTTTAAAATTTTTACATCTGTGTTCATTAGGGAAATTGGTATGGTTTTCTTTTTTAATGCTATCTAAAGATATAAATAAATATGTAACAAATAAATTTGGCTTTGGTATGAGTGTGATGTTTACTACATAGAATGTGTTTGGCAGTTTTCTTTCTTTCTCAATTTTTTGGAAAAGATTTAGTAATGTAGGAATTATTTCAACTTTGAATGTCTGGTAGAATTCATTTGTGAACCCTTCTGGTCCTGAGCTCTTGTTTTTAGAGAGAGTTTTGATGACTTCCTCAATTTCACTGCTTGTGATTGGTTTGTTCAGGTTCTCTATTTCTTTTTGGTTCAGTTTTGGGGAGCTGTTATCTTTCTAGGAAACTGTCCATCTTGTCCTCGTTGTTGTATTTATTTGCATATAGATAGTAATTTGCATATAGATAACATTTGCATATAGATAGCAATAATAGTAGTTCATAGTAATCTCTGATTATCCTTTGGATTTCTACTGTGCTGTGATCAGATTTTTTTTTGAGACTAGATCTCAATATTTTTGCCTGTGGAATCGCAGGCTCATGTTGCTGGGTACCACAGACGCAATCAATCCCCAGTCTCAGCTTCCTAGGTACCTGGGAATACTGGTGCGCACCACCACACTCAGCTAGTTTTTGGGACTAGGTCTCACTACATGCCCCTGGAGGGACTCATACCATGATCCCTGGCCCTGGCCGTGGTTCCTAGGCTGCTGTTTAAATGTATGTTCCACCATGCCTGGCTGAGATCAGATTTTTAATAAACTTGTCACTTGGGCTCCTGCGTGGATGGTAGATGGGTCAAGAAATCAAAGGTCTCTTGCTCTTGGTACTGTGAGAATCTCTAAAAGGGAATAGAAGAGGGTTCTGTATTTCATAATATCCTCTCAACAAAAGGGCTATGGTAAAAGTAAGAAATCACTATCAATATTATGGAAAACTCAAAGCAAAGCAGAAGGAAAATTATCTATATTCTTTTAGCCCCCAGTGGTGCTAATGTTTGAAAATACAACAAATTGAATTCTATTGAGAGTTATTTATTCTCAATTGGAAACTATTTCTATGAAAAAAGAAATTTAACTAAAGCTTAAGGAAGACTCTGGCTCAGGGTTGTGAGATCCTAATCAGGAATAATTCAGGAGGCTTTAGGGAATAGATAATAATGCTTGTTAAGGGACGTCATTCAAAGCTAATCATGGACATCAGCAGGCCATGTAACCTGATACCATGACCTACTTCATTGCCTAAAGTCTTCAATTGTTGCTGGGAGCAAGGTCATTTTTTGTTTCCTCTGAGCTTGAGTTTAGGCCTGAGAGACCTATATATACCCTGAGTTTCCCCTTCTGAGACACTAAGATTATCAAGGTTGTGTTCTCTCTTGGCAGAAAATTCTAGCAATTTTAGTTTTGCTTTATTAATAAAGAAAAAAATCTAATAAAGTATCTCAAAAGTGGTGGTACTTTTGAGAGATAAACAAAAAGCTAATTTCTAGTTTATCTCCTATTCTTGGTAATTATCTGCTATCTTGGTAATTATTATTCTTGGTAATTATAAATTCATCTGCATTTATAATTTGCCTTTTCTAGAGAATTTTACTTCGAAATTAGAAGAAGGAAAGTTCTTGGTGTGTTTTTATTTATGATTTATGTTTCACTTCTAATAAACATGAGCAGATAAGATTAAAACAGTTCTTAGGCAAAATTGTAACTTGGTTAAGTTGAATTTCAGTATAATATAATAAATTTGTTTTGTTTTCTAGTTTCCACTGAACCCTTGGAAATTGATATGAGGTAACTTGTGCTTTCCTGTAGCCCAGGGATCTGCACTCCATTCAGTTGAACTGAGTCCCAAATTCTCGCTGGTCACCTCACAATTTCCACTCTGCCATAAATACCACTCACACCATCACCCAAGTAACAATTTTATCATTTCCTGGTAAGTCTTGATTCTGTTACAAATCTGTAACCCTGGGTGTCATAGCAGGAATTCTGATCTTTGATTTCTCAACAAGCACTTATTTCCAGAAGAATCCAGGGCTTCTGAGGGTCTGTATTGTTAATGATATGATAAATAGTTAGCTTTATCCTATCATGATAGGAGAAGGTGGGAAAAGAAGGCATGAAGGTGAAAAGGAGGAAAAAGAGGAAGAGCTAGCAGACTGAAAAGAGTAGATGAGTTATGACTTTCTAATTGAAGTGTCTTGTTTAATCTGTGAAACTTCCAAAACTTGCCTAACATTCTTAGTTAGAGGCAGAACCAGAAGCGTAATTTGTAATTTAGCATGAAAACTCAACCTTTAAAGAGCCAAATTACATGGAAAAAATTAAACAGCCTCTTGACACTTGGTTAGGTTTTGATCCCAGAAAGAGAGGCTCATATTACCATTTGAAAGAGAATGAAATGACTCTAAGGTAAGCATCAGACTGCCATACATTAAGTGATGAGTAATTATTGAGTGACAGCTGTGGACCAGACAGTGGAAGATATTTCACTCTTTTTGTTCCTAAACATCATGGAGTGGAAAACATTGTTAAGAATCACTATATTTTTGAAGAGAATTGTCTCTTTTTAACTGCATGCCAATTAATACTTTCATGGTGTGAAATCAGAATAGTGCACATGAGAAAAAGTTTACATCTTACATGCTGGTACCATATTACTTCACCTGTGCCACTTCATTATTGAATACCATAGGGCAATAATTATGGAATCCAATAATAAACTTCATTTGTAAAAGAGAAATTTTTTAATGTCTAATACGTTGCAGTCAGTCTTGCTGATGACGCAGAGGTTCATAAGCCTTGGAAATTACTTTGGAAATAGCATGAATTTACTTTAGATTAAAATATGCTTTTTGTCTGACTATACTCACAGAATTTATACTGTATTTGCACAATTGAATAATGGATGCAATAGCTTATAATATATTTTAAATATAAGAGAAAAGTTTATTCTCAGTCACTGACAGAATTTATTGTTAGCAAATGATGTGAAATTAACAAAAAATACTTCAAGCCTGCAATCTGAACCAGTGTAAAATAACTGTAGATTCCATATATTTTATTACACCGGTTACTTGTGCAGCGGAAGTCAAGAAATTTGGGTAAGAAATGCAAATCAGAAAAGCATTAATATAAGACTATGAAGGTTCTTTAGAGGGAAATGGATGCATGTCCACATGAAGGTGTAAGATATAAAAATTATACAAACTGGTAATGTTCTATGTGCTAAAAGAAATACTGCAGAAGCAGAGGAGGCTACTTTGCAAAGAAAATATGACAATATGTCTTAATGTGAATTTACAAGGACATTAGTGAGGGTGGCTGAAGGTGGTTCTCAACCTTGGCTTCATATTAAAACCATTGGATGAATGAAAAAAACTGTTTGTTCAAACTGTGCCATACCATTTTTCAAGCAGAATCTTTGTTTTAATCTATGTTAAACTGTTCAATGGCTTAATATATATTTAAAAATTCTCCCAGGTGATTTTAATGTGCAACCAAGATTGAGAACCATTGCTCTAAATCATAATGTTGCTGTATTATTTCAGAATTGATATTCTTGAAGTCTAGACACAATTGATAAAGAAAAGCATTCTTCTAAAAGAATAATCTGGCTAGTAACCCTCTATAGTAAAGTATTTGGTATTTATTCCTACTATTTTTAGGAAAATATATAACAGAAAAGTGGCTAACCAACATAATTAAAAATATCAGAATGGTGACGGCCAGTATTGAATTTAATGTTTATTTAGAAGTTAAGATTTTTCCCCCACAGTTAATAGCAAACTGAAATACTTAATAAACTGAAAGAAATAAGTTCCAGGAGTCTTAATTCAAGGTCTATAAGACCATGAAGAGATGATGGTGATGGGAATTGGAGTGCCATAATTTTAGAAAAAATGTTATTTCCCTTCTTGTCTTACTATAAATTTGAAAGGAAAAAAAAGATAAGAATTAATGGAGGCTTACATAACAATATCATATCATTATCCCAGACAATTATCTTGGCTGCGGAATTGGAATTTATCTTCCTATATGCCTAACATAACAGTTTTAGTTGGCATACAGTTAAAAACAGACAATAATTCTCTTGAAAAATATATGTCTGACCTCAAACCTAGAGTTTTCTCACTCAAACCCCTGACTAAAATGGTATAGATACTATTGGGAAGGAGGGTAAAAAAATCCCCCTCTTTGTTGGGAAGAAATTGCTCTACTACAACTGAAGTTCATTATTGGATTCCATAATTATTGCCCTATGGTATTTCATAATGAAGTGGCACAGGGGAAGTGATATGGAACCAGCATGTTAAATGCAAACTTTTTTCATATGCACTACTCTGGGTTCTTCTCAGCATAGATGATCAAACAAATTAGCATCAAACAACTTAGTAGGAGAAAAAGGTCAAATTTAGAAGCACACATGAAGAATTTACATGGGTTATACTGGGGTTTTGTGCTAAGGAAAGGGATAGGGACCTAGGGCTTTGAAGGGAGAAGCAAGGGTCTTGAATGACAAGGAGGTCGTGATTTCATATGACAAAATCTTGCTTCTAGACCTTTGCCCTGCCTTAAGACAGGTTTTTTTAATAGAAGGTTATTACTGGAGATGTTCCAAAATCTAATCTTCATTTTTTTTAAGTTGAGATAAACTTCTGAAACTCCTAGGATTTCCATTGACTGGAGTCCCAAGTAGAAAGCTGCTATATTAGAAAAAGTGGGCCTGGCATCTTGGGAGAAGCTCCCTATTTTGGGGAGCCAATTCTACTACACCCAATTCTACAATCTTACAATCCTACAAAGGCCCCAGTTCAGCCTTTCCCAGCTGCACTAGGCTTCTCCTGGTTCTTTCACTGCTACCCAAGGAGTTGAAGGAGAAACAAAGAACCGGTAGGGAGACTGGGAAAAAGCCACTGGTGAATCTATTCTTTGCTCCTATTACATCCAAAGAGCTAAATCTCAAAGTATGGAGAAGAGGCAGCAGGGAGAGGGTTGAAGGTTCAGTACTGTTTATCCTTCTTTATAGAAATGAGAGCAGCATGAAAATAAGCATTCTTTTTCTCCAAGATGTCCTTTCTGCAAATTAATCTTCTTTAAATTTAAACATGAAAAGACAATCAACATAAAGTTCTCTTTGACACTTTCCTGGAATTTCGAAAAACTGTTACAAAAAGTGGGGATGTGTATAGAGAGGAAATCCTATAAGGTCTTAATGAAAATGTATCCTATTAAGAATAGGGACTATGGCCCGGCATGATGGCGCATGTCTGTAAGCGGCAGCCTAGGAAGCCACGGCCAGGGCCAGGGATCGCAGTTTGGGTCCCGCCGGGGGCACGTGGGGTGACCTAGTCCCCAAAAAATAGCTGGGCAAGGTGGCGCGTGCCTATAATCCCAGCTACCTGGGAAGCTGAGGCTGGGGATTGCTTGAGTCTGTGGTACCCTGGGCAACGTGAGCCTGTGGTTCCACAGGCAAAAATAGCGAGACCTAGTCTCAAAAAAAAAAAAAAAAAAAAAAAGAGAGAATAGGGAATATAATGTCAGGAAGGCAGTGTGAGAACAGAGATCTAAGAGGAACCATCACATTTTAAGTAGCATGTGGTCTCCATATAGAAGAAGGTAGAAGAAGGACAACATAAAGATGATAATTTACACCTAGTCCAACCTATATTCAAATGGTCTTTGTTTTTAGCCATGAATTTTTATAATGAATACAGTCTCCATTTCATTGAACTTGTAACAGAGATAAGCTACAATGAAATTATTTGGATCTTAACTTTCTCAGTGGAGGAACAGGCTATTTTGTTAATTCCATAATCATATCAACAAACAAACAAATTAGTGTTTATTCAATTTGTTAGAAAATTTGGTATCTCACTTGAGCAGCTGGCTGTCTTTGCCTGCCAAATTAATTGTAATGAATGCTCTAATTCCTTAAGTAAATGAATTTGAAAAAATCTTGGATTGAATAAGTTTGTGACTAAGAGGCAGAATTATTAGGTTCCCCTGTTACAATTACCCTAGGAATCCCATTTTGGGGCCTAGAGCTTTATTAACTAATGCCTCTTTATAATGAGATCTCTTCTGGTCATCAGACAGCTCCCCAATTGTCTAACTGAGGACATTTGAGTATAATATAGCAGTCTGATTTTTGAGGGTCACTGCCTCAAATGAGGAGTAAACATGGAAATGAATGTTCAGTACCTAATTTTAAAAGATTGGAAGGTTAAATATGACCTGGTGGCTCAGGCCCTGAATGCCTAGTCCAACTCAATCTTAGAATGTTCAGCTGTCCATATCAACAAAGAAAACCCAGTCGCTTGTCTTTCTCAGTCTGTGGTTACAAGATTGCCTCTAGAATGCTTTGAGATCCCAATTTGTTTTAAAAAACCCGAATCTATCTATAAACAAAGCAGGAAAAGATATAAAAAGGTTGATTTTTAATGCTGGTAGTATGAACAAGATAATGCAATGTCAATAATGACCAGAGCCTAACACCTTCCCTTTGGGACCTAATTCACTAACAGATTCAGAAGTGCCAGCAGTATTCCCACATGAGTTTGAGATCGGGGGTTTATGACTTCCAGGTTTTAATCACCTGAAGCTGGTCTGAGTCATGATTTCAGATTCTTCTAGATAGCAGCAACTCCTTACAGAATACTCAATGCGTATGAAAATGGGACTGAACACTTCTTCCTCTCTGGCTAGTAACTAGTTCCTTTGGATGAGGATGATCCCTACCGATCAAACCATTCTATCATGTGCCATAGGTTCTAAGAGGTACTGCCTGTGGAAAGATAGCAGTATTAATAGATGATCAAATGAATCCTTTCCCCATGGCCACTGCAAATCTCCCAAAGAGCAATACAGAACAGAAAATAATGCCAGGGCTGAAACTAATGAAGTCCTCAACTGCAGACGATAAATCAAACGAAGATTTTCCAGATCAGGCACAATTTAGATGAAAATGAAAGAAGATGCTAAGAGTCACAACTAAACTGGTACATTGTTGTGTGGGGAGAATAAGTCCTCAACTTGGTGGAAGGGGTTGAAGAAGTACTGAATTCTTGTCTGTGGTTTGGCAAGGATAGGAAATTCCCTGAAGTTTTCTTCATGAAAGATTGCCAAGAATGGCAGAGCTGAAGGGCAATTTTCTCCCCAGTTTGATCGTGGTTCAATTGACAAATAAAATTATAATGTATTTCGAGTGCATAATGTGATGATTTGACATACATCTGCATTGTGAAAGGATCTGGAGGGTAAGCTTGTCCACCCAAGGGTTAGACATTAAAAGGTAACCTCAATCAAAAAAGGGTATTTTTTTTTCTATTTTGAACTAAGAGGCATTGGTTTGATAGCAAGAAGGTTCCTTCCATCTTGAGGAAAGGTGGTTGAAAGGTACAAATGTCTAGTTGCAAGATAAATTAGTTAGTGGGGATATAGAAAGCAGGGGAAGGATGAGCACAAGAGATCAAGAGGGTGGTTCTTGATCACAGGTGATATGGTGGTGGGAGAACCTTGGGGAATACAACGATGTAAAAATATAATTAATTAGCAAAAAAAATAGTGGGGATATAATGTACAGCATTATGATATAGTGAGCACTACCCTATAGTGTATTTGAAAGATAGTTAATCCTAAGAATTCTCAAACAAGGAAAAAGACCTTTTCCCCCTTTTTTCCCTATATGAGATGATGACTATTAACTAAACTGATTGTGGTGAGCATTTCACAATATATGTAAGTCACACCAGTATATTGTACACTTTAAACTCATAGAATGCTGTCAATTATGTTCTAATAATACTGAGAAAAAATGAAACAAACAAGGCCGCTGGCAGAAAGAAATGCCCAAAGACTTTAGGAACATCAGGCAAGGACAACGGGTAAGGAAGGGACTGGGGTCCTGTCTCTCTCCCTGTGTCCACATGGGAGGAGCACACAAAAACTTCTGCCTGTGACTGGAGGGAGAATGGGAGGGACAGCACTCTGATGGGAGACAAAAGCTATAAGATGTAGAGCAAACCTACTCTTGCCACTAACCATCCCTCTTGTTTGTTGGATCTTAACCAAAAAGTGAATAACCCCTGAAGGGAAAAACAAACTACTACAGGACACATCTGGAGCAAAGGGCATAGTTCATGAAAGGGCACAGGAAAATCATTAATTGAACTGTCTTTCCAGTGATACAAGGACCTATCTGGAAAATCTGAGGGCATGCCTTTGGGTGAATTTACAAAGCTTTGACCAACACAAAGCATCAACCCTAAAGCTCTCTGCCTTCTTAGTACTGTTCAGTGATGACTGCTCAGGACACAACAGATATAAAATAGGTGATAAGCAGGTTTATAAAGTCTGTGGCAACCTGTCAGAGACTCAAAAGTTGTGACTATTTTCTAGTTTGTTTTCCAGTCAGTGAAAGGGAAACGTGATTGAGGTTCAAGAAGCTGTAGGAGATCGCCCTGCCGGTAGAGGAAGAGTTGATCACAGGGTCTTCCAGCTTCTTCTTGGGCACAAGTTGCAGCAATTGGCAGAGCAGGGGTGCAGGTGAGCATTAACACCTGCAGCAGATCCTGTTACATTTGAATTTCTGGGTTAGTTGGGGCAAGGACTCAATGAAGCCACCCTGCACTCCCTTCACGCAGACTTTGTATGTTGTCCTCCAGCTGAGTGTCAGCAAGCAGACATTACAGGTCGGAAGGAAAGCCCGTCTTGGATGTTGACTTTAACATTCTCTGGTTGTTTTTTTTTTTTTTTGTCCGTGGTACCGCAGGCTCACGTTGCCCGGGGTTCCACAGACTCAAGCAACCCCCAGCCTCAGCTTCCCAGGTAGCTGGGATTACAGGCATGCGCCACCACACCCAGCTATTTTTTTGGGAGTAGGTCTCACTACGTACCACAGGTGGGACTTGAACCGCGACCCCTAACCCCAGCCGCTTCATAGGCTGAAGCTTACAGGCATGAGCCACCGTGCCTGGGGGCTTTGACATTCTCAACAGTGTCACTGGATGGTGATAGTCTTCACAAAGATCTACATCTCCTCCTTGAAGAGTGAAACCCAAACTATGGATATATGTATTAGCTTAAAGGTTTTGATTATGAAACAAATGGTGTCTGCCAATTTCATCTTGTTTAAGTTAACACTATTATTGTTAGACTTGCTTTTGAATTCGCCAATGGGTAGGTCATCATTTTATTATCAGGAAAAAAGTTGTTTTTTAAAAAAAAAGTTGGAAGCAGATATGAAAAATATTAAAGGGGTAGTGGAAATACAGTGTTAAGTTATAGTATATATTTGAATTTCAAAATATTAGTTTAAAAATTTACTTACTTTCTATATTTCAGTATTGAACTGCAACCCGAATTGAGAACAAATGATTATAGTCTTCCCTGCACACTTTGAACATTTCAGAGATTAAAATCCAACATGATTATTATGCAATACATTTACATGTCAAAGGCTGCACTCATAAATGAATATTCATTCTACAATTTTATCTTATAGTTTTACATGTTTGACAAAATTTGAGTAATGAAGATGTATCAGCATTTCATTATTGATTAAAGACCTTTCTCAATTCTGTTTTATCATGTATCATTTGGATTCTAAGAGATTTCAGGAGAGCTGTGGGACATTCAAGTTCTGATTTTTTCCACTATCTGTCAAATTACAGGAATCACCATTGCCAGCTGAGATGAAGACCTGTGCCACTGGAAGGATGACCATTCTGTGAGCAATCACTTCAAGTCCTGTGCCCTTACCCTGTATTACCCTGTTTTAATTGAGAGCCCTCTGAGGAGGGGTTCAAAGTGATGGGCGCTTCAAGTTCTCAACGCAGCCGCTAGAGGGCAGAGAATCACAAGCCCAGGTGCAATTCTGATTTTTGTCTCCTTTCTTTAAAAATGGTATGTATCTTTTAATTTAATCTGAAACATATTCGTTTTCATGATATATGGTACCAGATTTCAGAATTGCTAAAGATAACTTTGAAGTTACCAGTTCCTTATATATCCTATTAAAGTGTGTGTGTTCGCAGAAGGCAGTGCATTATTGTAGATCTTCATCCTTTTATACAAATGGTGACATCCATATAGTAGATCTTCATCCTTCTATACAAATGGTGACATCCATCCTTCTACACAAATGGTGACATCCTTCTATACAAATGGTGACATCCTTCTATACAAATGGTGACATCCTTCTATACAAATGGTGACATCCTTCTATACAAATGGTGACATCCATATACCATATTCTGTGCTTTGCTTTTATCACTAAATACTATATTGGATAAAATTCAATATAAGAATGCAGAGAGCTTTCTCGTTCTGACTGCAAATAACTGTAGTTATGAAAGTGCCATATTTTAAAACCAATACTTCAGTAAAGGGCACTGAACTGTTTTTGCAGTGCTAGAAAGCATTGCCCATATGTAGTTTCACTTGTACATTGAGTCTATTTGTGATTGAAAGCAGGGAATTAGTTCACTCAGTTATGGAGACTGGCAGGTCTGAAATCTGTAAGGTAGACTGACTGGAAACTCAGAAAGGATTTAAAAAATAATTAGATGGCTAATTTATTCATACATTCACTTTTAATTCAGTCAAAAAATATTAAATGTTTCATACTTTGAAACAGACACAGAATACATAATGTGAACAAATAGACTTGGGCCTCATCTCGGGAAGTTTTCACAAACTTTGGACAGATCTATTATATTACTGGTAGTTGCTGTGTTTTCCCTGTCTGAACCAGTGAGACAGTTACTACCTCTCCCCTC